>JAFMOD010001165.1:11321-37051 GCA_019802435.1 Corydoras maculifer
GGCACACACTCACTCACACAGACACACTCTATATGGGGCAATTTTGAGAATTCAATTAACTTAATCCATGTTTTTGGACTGTGGGAGGAAACCGGAGAACCCGGAGGAAACCCACGCAGACACGGGGAGAACATGGAAACTCCACCCAGATGGGGATTCGAACCGGGAATCCCTAGCGCTGAGAGGCGAACGTGCTAACCACTAAGCCACCGTGCCGCCTGTATTTAAGATAATTAAGAAAAATATGGTTTAATTAACAAAAAATTAATGATTTCTTACGAAGCTTTTACGAATTTATATTCCATCCATCCATTATCATCCACTTTATCCTCTATTAGGGTTGCGGGGGGGGTTCCCCATGCCCATCCAGGGGAGAACGTTTCGGGTGCACCCAGGACAGGGCGCCAATTTGTCACTGGGCACACACTCACTCACACAGACACACTCTATATGGGGCAATTTGGAGAATTCAATTGACCTTGATCCATGTTTTTGGACTGTGGGAGGAAACCAGAGAACCCAGAGGAAACCCACGCGGACACGGGGAGAACATGGAAACTCCAGCCAGATTAGGATTCGAACCGGAAATCCCTAGCGCTGAGAGGAGAACATGCTAAACACTAAGCCACCGGACCGCCCCAAATTTATCTTATAACTCACAAAACCACGGGCCTGTATATGGAGGTGTTGAAGACGTTGTGCCAGATTTCTCCACACGGTGGCAGCAGAGACTCGTATTCGTTGCATGTCACGTTCCAACGCCTCCAAATAATTAGGAAAGACTTAACTCGTTTAATTAATTACATTTATTTAAAACACCCAATGTTGTTACGTCATTTATCCGAATCAGCTGACAAGGATGACGTCACATTAAGTGGACCAAAAGATTTAAAGGGAATAGAGAGACACTTGTGGAGGAGAAAACATAAACTCTACAAAAGCTACAACACTATGAGGACAACATTAGACTAAAGAGGGTAAAAGATACTATATGTTCTTTAAGAGGACATGAAGACACCCTGAGGAGACAAAAAGAGATGCAACATTAGACTAAAGAGGGTGAAAGGTACTATATGTTCTTTAAGAGGACATGAAGACACCCTGAGGAGACAAAAAGAGATGCAACATTAGACTAAAGAGGGTGAAAGATACTATATGTCCTTTAAGAGGACATGAAGACACCCTGAGGAGACAAAAAGAGATGCAACATTAGACTAAAGAGGGTGAAAGATACTATATGTCCTTTAAGAGGACATGAAGACACCCTAAGGAGACAAAAAGAGATGCAACATTAGACTAAAGAGGGTGAAAGATACTATATGTCCTTTAAGAGGACATGACACCCTGAGGAGACAAAAACCCAAACTCTACAAAGGACAAAAACGCACAATGAGGACAAATGGGTCAAAGAAATGAGGACAAAAAGACACTTTGAGAAGATTTAAAGGATTTCTAGAGACAATAGAGATGCATGTCGAGGACATAAAAGGACTCAGAGTAGACAAACCATACAATGAAGAGACTGAAAACACATGCTCAGAGGGTGAGACACTTAGAGGACGAAACCCAAACTCTATAAACTCTATAATGGACACCACGAGGACAAAAAAACACTTTGAGAATACAAGCTACACAATGAGTAGACAGAAGACAGAAACTCAGAGGGTGAGACACTTATAGAG
This sequence comes from Corydoras maculifer, assembly GCA_019802435.1. Taxonomy (NCBI): domain Eukaryota; kingdom Metazoa; phylum Chordata; class Actinopteri; order Siluriformes; family Callichthyidae; genus Corydoras; species Corydoras maculifer. The sequence goes on from JAFMOD010001165.1 coordinate 13,004, forward strand.
GACAAAACCCAAACTCTACAAAGGACAAAAAGACACTTTAAGAAGATTTAAAGGATTTTAGAGAAAATAGAGAAGCATGTCGAGGACAAAACAAAACTCTACAATAGACACAAAGACACCACGAGGACAAAAAGACACTTTGAGAAGATTTAAAGAATTCTAGAGAGAATAGAGACACATGTCGAGGACAAAACTGTGTCTCAGAAAAGACAAACCATACAATAAACAGACAAAAGACCGAAGTTCAGAGGTTGAGACACTTATAGAGGACAAAACCCAAACCCTACAAAAGACAAAAAGACACCACCAGGACAAAAACACAAATGAGGATTCTAGAGAGAATAGAGACACATCTCAAGGACAAAATAGACTCTCAGAGTAGACAAACCACACAATGAACAGACAAAAGACAGAAGCTCAGAGAGTGAGACACTTTGTAGATCCAAACCCTACAAAGGACAAAAAGACACTTTGAGATGATTTAAAGGATTTCTAGAAAGAATTTTATACAATAGAACACTTTATACAATAAACAGACAAAAGATTGACACTCAGAGGGTGAGACACTTAGAGAGGACAAAATCCAGACTCTAGGAAACGCTACGAGGACAAAATGCCACATTGAGACGACTGAGGACGAACTCAGAAGAATGCAAACCTTTTTTTAAGGAGCAAAAAGCCACGTGGAGAAGCTAAAGGAGCCTCACGTCGGGCGAACGAGACATGGAGACGTTGTGAGAGGCCAGTGAGAGAAGTTGGAAACCGCAGCATGTGGCTGTTTGTTAAATAGAACCCTTTCTATTTTCTTATTGTGAACGGTACGGTTCTGGGTTCCTCTGGACCCCGCGCCGCGTTCCTAATACTGAACAGATGGAGCGGCGTGCGACTGAAGGCCTCAAACGGTTAAACCTTTATGATGGAGGTCGAAAGAATGTTTTCCACATTCATTTTTAACGGCATTATCAGATGGAGCTCTTTTTTTTAACTACGTGTTTTATTACAGTAATTAGTTTTCCAGCAATCGTCTGTCGCAAAGACACTCGGAGCATCGGACGCCTCTCTGTCATGCGGTTCTGAACCAATGAGATGCCATTTTCCTCCTTCCCCACCCTCCACCCCACCGCCCCGTCACGGGCCCCGGTTGATGTTTCTATACCACGGTTAACATCAAACTGTGATGTCACTATTTCTATCATCTCATTATCTTCAGCTTAATCCGCTATTAGGGTCACGTTGGGGTGGGAGGGGGGGTTGCCTATACACGCTGGATGTAAATCCATCAGATATATGGGGCAATTATGGCAATTATGATGGCGCAGCCAATTCACCTTGAATCTATGTTTTCAAACTGTACACACCAGGTGCTAATCCATCAGCACACACACTATAGAGGGCCATTTATGATGGGGCAATTTGGAGCAGCTCATTCACCTTGAATCTATGTTTTCAGACTGTACACACGAGGTGCCAATCCATCAGCACACATACTATATAGGGCCAATTATGATTGGGCAATTTGAAGCAGCCAATTCACCTTGAATATATGTTTTCGGACTGTATACACGAGGTGCCAATCCATTAGCACAAACACTATATAGGGCCAATTATGATGGAGACAATTTGGAGCAGCTTATTCACCTTGAATCTATGTTTTTCAGACAGGTGGTAGGAAAACTGAAGAACCAGGAGTACACCCATGCAGACACAAAAGGTCGGAGGGTTCCCCATGCCATCCAAAAGAGAACTTTTCGGGCACTGGGTGGATACACGCAGGATGTACATCCTTCAGATATATAGGGGCAATTATGATGGGGCAATTTGAAGCAGCCAATTCACCTTGAATATATGTGTTCGGACTGTACACACGAGGTGCCAATCCATCAGCACACACACTAAATAGGGCCAATTATGATGGGGCAATTTGGAGCAGCTCATTCACCTTGAATCTATGTTTTTCGGACAGGTGGGAGGAAAACTGAAGAACCAGGAGTACACCCATGCAGACACAAGGGGTTGGGGGTACCCCATGCCCATCCTAAGGAGAACTTTCGGGTGCTGAGTGGATACACACAGGATGTCAATCCATTAGATATGTAGGGGCAATTATGATGAGTCAATGAGGAGCAGCCCATTCCCCTTGAATCTAGGTTTTCAGACTGTTGGAGGAAACCGAAGAACCAGGAGTACACCTATGCAGACACAAGGGGTCGGAGGGTACCCCATGCCCATCCAAAAGAGAACGTTTCGGGCACTGGGTGGATACATGCAGGATGTACATCCTTTAGATATATAGGGGCAATTATGATGGGGCAATTTGGAGCAGCCAATTTACCTTGAATCTCTGTTTTCGGACTGTACACACAGTGTGCCAATCCATAAGCACACACCCTATATAGGGCCAATTATGATGGGGCAATTTGGAGAAGCCAATTCACCTTGAAGTTTTCAGACTGTGGGAGGAAAGTGAAGAACCAGGAGTATACCCATGCAGACCCAAAGGGTCGGGGGTTTCCCCATGCCCATCCAAAAGAGAACGTTTCGGGCGCTGGGTGGATACACGCAGCATGTAAATCCTTCAGCTATATAGGGCAAATTATGATGGGGCAATTTGGAGTAGTCAATTCACCTTGAATCTATGTTTTTGGACTGTGGGAAGAAACCGGAAAACAAGGAGGAAACCCACATTGACACATCGGTATTCGAACTGGGAATCCCCAGCGCTGAGAGGAGAACATGCTGATGGCCTCTTATAAGGCAGTGAGGAAGGGGGGGGGGGTTCCTCATACCCTTTCAGGGGAAAACATTAAGGGTATTGGGCAAAAACACACAGGGCACCAATCCATTGCTGGGCACACACTTAATCACACACCCACATGCTATATAGGGGCAATTTGAATGGGGAAATTTAAAGCAACCAATTCATCTTGAATCCATGTTTTTTGGACTGTGGGAGGTAATCGGATGACCCATAGCAAATCCACACGGATACGGGGAGAACATGGAAACTCCACCCAGATCAGGATTCGAACCTGGATCCCTAGCTCTGAGAAGTGGAGGTGCTGACATTCCTCTACTAGGGTCACAGGGGGTTTCCCCATGCCATTCAGGGGAGAACATTATGGGTATTGGGCAAATACAACCACAATTACAACAGAGCGCCTGACACACACACAAACACACTCTATATGGGGCAATTTAGATGGGGCAATTTAGAGCACCCAGTTCATCTTGAATCCATGTTTTTGGAGTGTGGGAGTAAACCGGAGAACCTGGAGCAAACCCACGCAGACACGGGGAGAACATGGAAACTCCCCTGACATGGGGAGAACATGGAAACACCCAGATCGGGATTCGAACCCGGATCCCCATCGCTGAGAGGAGAACATGCTAATGATAGATAGGTAGCAGGGAAGGGAAGGTTCCTTAAATCCATCCAGGGGAGAACATTGAAAGGATTGGGCAGATACACTCAGGATAGCTTGCCAGTTCATGAGAACACCCGGCTTGGGAGGAGAACATGCTAATCATTTGTACTGGTGTAATGTTAAATGCGCAGGAGCGTTCCAAAGTCAGGATGCTCCGCAGGTCTGTTGTTTACGGCACGCAGGGTGGATCAAAGTGGAGCATAGTGGAACACAATGGAACAATGGAGAACCCGCCGGCGAAGACCTCGAGTCCATAAAAGTTTCCTTTTTGTGGAGGAAACGCGTCGGAACATTCACAGAGTCGGAGGTGAGGACGCCGTGCTGGAGACATCCTCGTGAGGAGGTGACTGACTGCATTCTCACTCTCGCGCACTGCATTCGCACCACTCTCACGTCACCGAGCCAAGCCGCCGCCCTGCTCGCGGAACGTGGGTTTGATGAATGAACACAAAGAGTGGAAATTCCATCCATTCATCCATTATCTCCCGCTTTATCCTCTATCAGTGTCACGGGGGTTTCCCCATGCCCATCCAGGGGAGAACGTTTCGGGCGCTGGGCAAATACACCCAGGACAGGGGGGCAATCTATCGCTGGGCACTCACTTACACTAACACACTCTATATGGGGCAATTTGGAGAACTCAATTTACCTTCATCCATGTTTTTGGACTGTGGGAGGAAACCGGAGAACCCGGAGGAAACCCACGCGGACACGGGGAGAACATGGAAACTCCACCCAGATTGGGATTCGAACCAGGAATCCACAGTGCTGAGAAGAGAACGTGCTAACCACTAAGCCGCAGTGACGCCTGAATGGAAATTCAAAAGTCATAAAGTCGGCGTCCGCAGCGGAATCTATATGCAGCGGGTTGGCAGATTTATTTGGCGTCGAGTTTTCAGACGTAAAGACTTGGACGCGGCCCGTGGCCTCACGAAGGCGCCAACGAAAGCACCCGGCTTCTTAAAGGAGGCGCGAGAACCTCGGATACACGCGAGAGGACAGAAATACGCTGGAAACGGTGAATGCACACGCCGGGACGCCAAAATGACAAGTGGAGTGCTTGGAGAGACAGTTGGAGAACACGGAACGCTGTCGCGGAGGACGAGAACAGGGTTCTGTTTGTTAGTTTGAAAGAAGGAACGCGGAGAGGACAGAAAATCGGTTAAGAGAACGAACACAAGGACAAGAAAAGTTACTCGTTACTAGCTCACATGCCGCCAATGGTGGATTTCCATGTGCCGTTTAAATAGAAACGCTGCATATGAATATATCTCTCCCTGATGGGCATGGCCATCTCAAAATAAGGCGCGTTTAAGTACATTTCTTTTCAACAGTAAACAAAATCCATCCATCCATTATCTTCCGCTTTATCCTCTATTATGGTCGTGGGGGGCAGTTCCCCATGCCTATACAGGGGAGAACGTTTCGGGCGCTGGGCAGATACACCCAGGACAGGGTGCCAATCTATCACTGGGCACACCCTCACTCACACACAAACACTCTATATGGGGCAATTTGGAGAATTCAATTGACCTTGATACATGTTTTTGGACTGTGGGAGGAAACCGGAAAACCCGGAGGAAACCCATGCGGACACGGGAAGAACGTGGAAACTCCACCCAGATTGGGATTCGAACCGGGAATAGTGCTGACAGGAGAACATGCTAATCACTAAGCCACAGTGCCGCCCAGTAAACAAAATACAAAATAACATTTTACATCAACACAAAATTGTGAGGTTAAAATAGCAACCCGCCAAAGTCAAAGCGCACCTGGTTCTTAAAGGGAATGGTTTATTGACATCCATCCATTCATTCTCTTCCTCTCAATCCTCTTCTGGAGTCGGGGTGGGGTGCCAGGGCAGGGCCAATTCACGCCAGGGCCAATTCATCACTAAGCACACACTCACTCACACAGACCCGCATGCTATATATGGGGCAATTTAGCGCAGCCAATTCACCTTGAATATGGATTCAAGGTGAATTGGCTGCACTAAATTGCCCCATGTTTTTTGTACTGTGGGAGGAAATCCGGAGAACCCGGAAGAAACCCACGCGGACACGGGGAGAACATGGAAACTCCACCCAGATTGGGATTCCAACCAGGAATCCCTAGTGCTGAGAGAACATGCTAAATGCTAAGCCACCGTGCCGCCCAGTAAACAAAATACAAAATAAAATTTCACATCAACATAAAATTGCGGTTAAAATAGCAACCCGCCAAAGTTAAAGCGCACCTGGTTCTTAAAGGGAATGGTTTATTGACATCCATCCATTCATTCTCTTCTTCTTAATCCTCTTCTAGATTCGGGGTGGGGGCGCCGGGACAAGGCGTCAATCCATCACTAAGTACACGCTCACTCACACAAACACACATGCTATATATGGGGCAATTTAGCCCTGCCAATTCACCTTGAATATGGATTGAAGGTGAATTGGCTGCGCTAAATTGCCCCATGTTTTTTGGACTGTGGGAGGAAACCCACACGGACACGGGGAGAACATGGAAATCTACCCAGATTGGGATTGGAACCCGGATCCCCAGACGGCTGACCGCTACACCCGTGATGATGACATCACAATCGGAATTTCAGACGTGTCTTGTGCTTCTGTCTCTCTGTGGACTCTGTGTTTGCTTGTTTTGCTATGTTAAGCTCACCCCCCCCCCCCCCCCCGTTCTGGCAGTAGTGTCAGGTTTGTCAGTTATGTTTTACGACTGCTATTTTAAAACACGCTTTTTCTGGACGCCTTCCGTCGCCGTTCCTCAAAGTCGCTGGTTGGCGCACGCCAGGCCGCGCTCGTAAATAAAAGCCTTTTCTTAACGACTTCCCTGTTCGTATGTTAAATGGGGTCAGACTCAAACGGGCAGATACAGTGCAGATGAATCCAGTTCTCTATTCCGGACTCGGCGCTGAACCGAGGGAACTCGGCGGGTCTGTGGGGGAAATTCCACTGGGTTCCGCTTTGGTGCCTAAGTTCTAAAAATCTGATTTCCCAATGTGGTTCAGATTAATTAAGGGATTGATATCATAATAGGGGCGGCAGCATGGTGCCTTAGTGGTTGGCATGTTCTCCTCTCAGCGCTGGGGATTCCCGGTTCGAATTCCAATCTGGGTGGAGTTTCCATGTTCTCCCTGTGTCAATTGCAAGGTCAATTGCATTCTCTAAATTCCCCCATATAGACGTTCTCCCTAGTCAACCCTAGTAGAGGATAAAGCGGAAGATGGATGGATGGATGAATGGATGGATATCATAATAGCTGCTTGATGCTGCTGCACCAACCCTGCTGAGACACCGGAGGGCGCTCCTGTTCTCACAACTAAGAGCACTCTGGAGGGGATTGGCGTCTTACTGCACGCTGTCAATCCAGACGGTGTTTCCGTTGCAGGTTCCGCTGACTGATCATTCAGCCTCTATTTTGGGTTCTGGTTGCGGTTCGAGCGGCGTGTGGGCTCATCAGCTGAATCCACACCGAACTGCAGCAGCACGAAAATTCCAGAACCACATCTCCACCTTCAGCATTGTCTCAGACTAGCGACTGCCAAACCATAAACAAGCCATAAACGTTTATAAAGGACAAAATTAGGCTAATTAGCCTGGAACAAATTAATTGACACTAAATTAGACTAAGGGTGGTTTAGTGTTTAGCATATTCTCCTCTTAGTGCTAGGGATTCCCGGTTCAAATCCCAATCTGGGTGGAGTTTCCATGTTCTCCCCGTGTCCATGTGGGTTTCCTCCGGGTTCACCGGTTTCCTCCCACAGTCCAAAAACATGGATCAAGGTCAACTGAATTCTCCAAATTGCCCCATATAGAGTGTGTCTGTGTGAGTGAATGTGCCCAGCGATGGATTGGTGCCCTGTTCTGGGTGTATCTGCCCAGCGCACAAAACATTCTCCCCTGGATGGGCATGGGGAACCCCCCCCCCCGACCCTAGTTGATGATTAAATAGAAGATAGTATAAAAACATGGATCCAAGGTGGGTGCTCTAAATTTCCCCTATACTGTATAGTGTGTGTCTGTGTGTGTGCCCAGTGATAGATTGCCCCCCTGTCCTGGGTGTATCTGCCCAGCGCCCAAAACGTTCTCCCCTGGCCATGCAGGACCACCCCCCTCCCCCGCGACCCTAGTAGAGGGTAAAGCTGTGCAGGATGGATGGGTAAATTAAGCTAATTAGGCGGTTCGTACGGCGTGTGGGGTCATCAGCTGAAGCGCATCAGCACAAAAAGCTCCCGGTTCCTCTCGGACCAGCAACCGCCAGCCGTGGAACCGCTCCCGTCCTTGGGATCGCCCCCCCCCCCATGCAGGGGAGTTAACAGAAGCTAATCCCCCACTGAAGTGCCGGGAATTGGGCGCGCACCAAATGCGCCGTCAGCGACCGCGCCGTCAGCGACCGCGCCGTCAGCGACCGCGCCGTCAGCGACCACGCCGTCAGTGACCACGCCGTCCTCCGTGAGCGGTGCCAGCTTCGGTGGAAAAAGCCTTTTTAACGGCTGTGTGGTTGCCCCACTCGCTCTGTTACTCTGTGTAGATCAGGTTCTGTAAAGATTTATAGGCTGTCCATAGCGATGGAGGGTGTGCAAAGGGTGTGTGAAGGTTTTCCTTGGCTGTGGAGCTGGTTCCTCTCGCGCTCAGCTGTTTTACCTCAGGAATCGTCCGTTTGTTCCACTCTGCTCACACCTCCACCACGTTCCACCCTCACTTTCCATTTCAGAAGGTCCGCTGATCAAATGGACGCACTGTTGTAGGGATTTGGGTGGTGGATTATGCTTAGCACTGCAGTGACCATAACGTGGTAGTAGTGTTGGTGTTGGTAGTGGTGGTGGTGGCCCATGGCTGGTCCCTTGTGGCTCACACTACCAATGCAGCTGCTTGAATACTTCTTTTGAGGGTGGCATGGGGGTGTTGCCCCACCGTAGCATGTTCTCCTCTCAGCGCTGGGGATCCAGGTTTGAAGCCCGATTTGGGTGGAATTTGCATGTTCTCCCCATGTCCATGTGGGTTTCCTCTGGGTTCTTCAGTTTCCTCCCACAGTCCAAAAACATGAATTCAAGGTGATTTGGGTGCTCTAAATTACCCCTATGTAGTGTGTGTGTGTGTGTGTGTTCCCATTGATAGATTAGCATCCTGTTTGGGACACATGGAGATGAGAAGGTTCGAATCCCGATCTGGGTGGAGTTTCCATGTTCTCCCCCTTTCTTCCGGGTTCTCCGGTTTCCTTCCACAGTCCAAAAACTTGGATTCAAGCTGATTTGGGTGCTTTAAATTGCCCCATATAGTGTTTTCTGTGTAATTAAGTGGGTGTGTACCTAGTGATTGATTGCCCCCCTGTCCTGGGTGTATCTGCCCAGCGCCCGAAACGTTCTCCCCTGGATGGGCATGGGGACCAGGACGCGACCCTATTAAGATAATTCATTCATTCATTATCTTCCCCTTAATCCTCTATTAACGTCGCGGGGGGTGGAGGGTTCCCCATGCCCATCCAGGGCAGAACGTTTCGGCCGCTGGGCAAATAGACCCAGGACAGGGCACCAATCTATCGCTGGGCACACACTCACTCACACTAACACACTCTATATGGGGCAATTTGACGAATTCAATTGACTTGATCCATGTTTTTGGATTGTGGGAGGAAACCGGAGAACCCGGAGGAAACCCACGTGGACACGGGGAGAACATAGAAACTCCACCCAGATGGTGATTTGAACCGGGGGAATCCCTAGAGCTGAGAGGAGAACATGCTAACCACTAAGCCACCGAGCCGCCCCCTAGGAAGATAATGAGATGATATATTTATATGTCTCCTGTGGGTTCTGTCCTCCATGCCAATCTACAGCTATATAAACAGTGTGGATCGGTTCCTCTGCAGAAAGTCCTTCCTAATTACATCACACTTAAACTAATTGCGCGTCCGTTATCGGATCAGCGGGGGGAAGAGAAATCTGGGAGGAATCTGGGACACTGTGTCAGGCTCCCCACACTTGGCCGGCTGTGTGCCACTTTGGCCCTTGTTCGGTTCTCCGGTTCTCCGCTGCGACTGCAGCGCCTGACGATGCAAACCAGGTTGGTCGTCTGGACCCAGACCAGATGTGAAGCTAAATTCGGTGCGGCTCTGGATAAGATCGGGCCCACGTCTGGTTCCGATTTGTGGGGCGAGTGAATCTTTGCTTTGATGTGTGTTTCTAAAAACGACATGAAAGTCGGGAATAAATTTTAATAATTATATGCAGTTACTAAAAAAATAATAGAATAAAATAAAAGCAGGGGCGGCATGGTGACTTAGTGGTTAGCATGTCCTCCTCTCAGCGCTAGGGATTCACGGTTCGAATTCCAATCTGAGTGGAGTTTCCATGTTCTCCCCGTGTCCGTGTGGGTTTCCTCCGGGTTCTCCGGTTTCCTCCCACAGTCCAAAAACATGAATCAAGGTCAATTGAATTCTCCAAATTGCCCCATATAGACTGTGTCTGTGTGTGTGTGTGTGCCCTGCGATAGATTGGCACTCTGTCCTGCCCAGCCCCAAAACGTTCTCCCCTGAATGGGCATGGGCAACCCCCCCGCAACCCTAATAGATGAATAAAAGTGGAAGATAATGGATGGATCTAGGACAGGTCGTCACGATTGACCAGAATTCATCTTTAATGTTGTACCTGGCGGCACGGTGGCTTAGTGGTTAACATGTTCTCTCCTTAGTGCTAGGGATTCCCGATTCGAATCCCAATTTGGGTGGAGTTTGTTTGTTCTCCCCGTGTCCACATGGGTTTCCTCCAGGTTCTCCGGTTTACTCCCACAGTCCAAAAACATAGATCAAGTCAATTGAATGCTCCAAATTGCCTCATATAGAGTGTGTCTGTGTGAGTGAGTGTGTGTCCAGCGATAGGTTTCCCCTTGTGTCCTAGGTGTATCTGCCCAGTGCCTGTAACGTTCTCCCCTGGATGGGCATGGGGAGCCCTCCCCAACTTCTGTGACCTTAGTAGAGGATAACACGGAAGGTAATGGATGGATGGATGGCTGTAGACACACGGCGGTGTATCTAATAAAGTGGCCGGTGGGGGGATTTATACTTTTGCTGGTGGAAGCTGTCGTGTGTGAATCTATCGGCTCTGCAGCAGAACGTCTGACGAGCCTCTGATATATGACGGGATATAAACTTAGAGCCGGCGTCCCACATCAGAACTGCTGCCACCGCAGAATGACAGTGGCTCCACGGCGAGCACTCTGGGTAAATATCCGATTGTTGGCAGGCGCGGGTTTTATTGCCAAATCCTTCGAAACCCTACTCATCTCCAGCGCCTGACAAAGTCCAGGCCGTGGAGGAGAGTTATCGGACCGGCATTGATCTGAAGCACATTTGGACGGAACCCAAAGCAAACGCATCGCATGGAGGATGCCGGGAACAGGGCCAGCGTGAGATCAGATCCACTTCAGAGTTTTATTAAAGGGACGAGTGTTCGATGGAGAACGCGAGGTCAACTGCAGCTGAACCGCTACAGAGCACGCCTTTAGATTTAGATTTATACATTTATTAACTGATCCTGAAAAGGGACCGAATTAAAGATGAACAAGGGATTATAGTAGTTGTGGCAACCATTATTCATAAGGGAATTATAGTTGTTGTGGCAACCATTGTGTATGAGGGATTATGCCATTGTGTATGAGTGATTATGGTTATTGTGGCAACTATTGTATATGAAGGATTATAGTAGTCGTGGCAACCATTGTTTATAAGGGGTTTATAGTATTTGTGGCAACCATTGCGTATGAGAGATTATATCAGATGTGGCAACCATTGTTTATGAGGAATTTAGCAGTTGTTAAAACCATTGAATATAAGGGGCTTGTAGTACTTGTGACAACCATTGTGTATGAGAAAGTATAATAGTTGTGGCAACCATTGTGTATGAGGGATTATAGTAGATCTGGCAACCATTGTGTATGAGGGATTATAGTTTTTGTTGCAACCATTGTGTATGACGGATTATAGTAGTTATGGCAACCTTTGAGTATGAGGATTTATAGTAGTTATAGCAACCATTGTGTATGAGGGATTATAGTTGTTGCAACCATTGTGTATGAGAGATTATGGTAGTTGTGACAATCATTATTCATAAGGGAATTATAGCTGTTGTGGCAACCCCTGTGTATGAGGGATTATAGCATATGTGGCAACCATTGTGTATGAGGGATTATTGGTTGCCACTGGTTGTGGCAACAATTTGGCATGAGGGATTATGGGAGTTGTGGCAACCATTGTTTATAAGGATATTATAGTTGTTGTGGCAACCAATGTTTATAGGGGGATTGTAGGAGTTGTGGCAACAACTGTTTAGGAGGGATTATATCAGATGTAGCAACCATTGTGCATGAGGGATTATAGTTGATGTGGCAACCATTGTTTATAAGGGGCTTGTAGTAGTTGTGGCAACCATTGTGTATTAGGCATTACAGTAGTAACCATATTTATGAGAGATTATAGTAGTTGTGGCAACCATTGTGTATGAGGGATTATGGTTATTGTGGCAACCATTGTATATGAGGGATTATAGTAGGTGTGGCAACCATTGTTTATAAGGGGTTTATGGTAGTTGTGGCAACCATTGTATATGAGGGATTATAGTAGTTGTTGCAACCATTGTGTAAGAGGGATTGTAATAGTGGTGGCAACTGTAGTGTAGCAGAGATTACAATAGTTGTGGCCATTGTTTATGAGGGTTTATAATAGTTATGGCAACCATATATGAGGGATTATAGTAGTTGTGGCAACCATTGTTTATGAGGGATTATAGTAGTTTTGGCAACCATTGTGTAAAAGGGATTTTAATAGTAATGGCAACTGTAGTGTAGGAGAGATTACAGTAGTTGTAGCCATTGTTTTTGAGGGATTTTAATAGTTATGGCAACTGTTGTTTATGAGGGATTAGAGTAGTTGTGGCAACTGCTGTTTCTCTCTAGCAGAGGGATTTTTAATCGTTTCATTTAATAAATCAACAGAGCCATCGATTTGGTCCTGTTGGATTGAGAGTCGTTGGGTCGTTCGGGTGTCAGAGTTCTGAGCCCGGCTCACAGACGCTCACGGAACGCCGTTAATCCAGTCCAAATGGACGAGCGCCTGCGGGTCTGCAGGAACATATAATCAGCCGCTCTCCGGTTTGTTGGGAAGGTGGAACCCTGATCCAGCATCGTACTTTACATGCAGACTGTGGCTTGGCCACCGCTACCTGCCGAAAACAAAAAGGGGAGGTTCCTAACACATAATTGGCTCATCCTGGATGATTGATACTTCAGGGATGAAGGACTTGGGACGTCTACACATTCTACAGAAGCTTGATGACATCATAATCTACACTGATCCTCTACGGTGCAAATACATTCTGTCTCTTAGAACCAGGTGTGTGATGTCATCAGAACCCGAGTTCAATCATCAATGTCGCTTTGATCTTCAGTCAAGATTAAGAGGCCTATTTTAGCCATCTGTAGTGAGCCGGCCAATAGGGCAATTTAGAGCAGCCAATTCACCTTAAATCCACAGTTTTGGACTATGGGAGGAAACCAGAGAATATGGAGGAAACCCATGCAGACATGGCGAGAACATGGAAACTCCACCCAGATCGGGAATTGAACCTGGATCCTCAGCCCTGAGAGGGGAACATGCTAACCACTAAGCCACCGTGCTGCCATATTATAATTATTATGCTTATATATATATATGCACTGGTGGCTTAGTGTTTAGCATGTTCTCCTCTCAGCACTAGGTATTCCCAGTTCGAATCCCAATCTGGGTGGAGTTTCCATGTTTTCCCCGTGTCCACATGAGTCTCCTCCGGGTTCTCCGGTTTCTTCCCACAGTACAAAAACATGGATCATAGTCAATTTATATGCTCCAAATTGTCCCATATAGTGTGTGAGAGTGTGTGCCCAGCGATGGATTGCCCCCTGTCCTGGGTGTATCTGCCCAGTGCCCGTTCTCCCCTGAATGGGCATGAGAACCCCCCCCCTCGGAATTTGGGGTTTTAAGGTCAGACACTGATGTTGGGACAGATGCCTAATTGGGTGGAGAGTCAAGAATCCAGGGTTTCTGCCCAGCGTCCGAAACGTTCTCCCCTGGATGGGCATGGGGAACCCCCAAGACCCTAGTGGAGGATAAAGCAGAAGGATTGAATGGATCACTGGAGCTTGATTTTCCAGCATTAAAGAGGTATTCCATAACCCCCTCCCCCCTAGTGCACTAGATAGTGAACTTGTGAAGGGCATACATGGTTTGAACTGAGCCTTTTCTCCCAAGTGAATCCCATTAGAGTGAGCGTCCTTCGCGTCGCGTTCTCATAACCTATCTAGTGCACTACATAGGGCGCAGGGAGCCGTGGAGGGGCGTGCGGGTGTAGTTGTATATGTGTGTATGAAGGAGTGGTTCTGTTGTCTGCAGCTCCAACAAACGCAGCCCTGTCCGCTGGAGGAGGCGCAGCCCGTGATTCGCCACCTACGAAGTGCACTCGCGAAGGGAGCGCGCCGCCGTTTGGGACGGACGCTCGCAAGTTTGGCTCGTTAGTGAAGTGGAAGGGCTGGACGCGGGTGACACGGCGCGGTGGAGGAATCTGCTGTCGCCAGGTTTGAATGCCTCGCCGGGCCATGCAGGCGGACCTCCGCGGGCTTGGAGCGCCGCATCGAGCCGACACTGGTTGCACCTTGGCCGCTGCCTGGCGCGGAGCTCGGAGCCGCGTGTTTGTTTAGCCGGAGAAGCCGAGACGCCGCCGGGAGGACGGGCGACGCGTTAACCGCGGAGCGTTTCCAGGCGGGAGTCGCTGCCGAAGCTCCCCGGCCCTCCCTCTCTCCACGGCGGCAGGGTCGTTCCGGGACACCCGCTTCGTCGGTTCCCTCCGACCTGGAGTCCCCCGGCCGCCTCCCGAGGAGAAGCCTGAGGTAGAACCGGGTGAGTCACGGCTGTCTCGGTTTGCAGAACCCGACCCCCGACGCGGGTTCGGATCCGGATTAATGGTGACATGTTTGTCGTTACGTCGTGCTGGTGTTTGATCACGATGGAGCGGATGCGGTCGCTGTGTCACTTTCGGATTGTCAGTTCTAAGGACGCCTCCATTAAACGCAAAGTTTCACCCGCACAGGCTCCCGGTTCCGAACCCCGCAGCTCGGTTGTTTCGACACAACTTCTTCACGACACGACACGACACGACACGACCACCGAATCTCAGATTAATCCCTGCACACGGCCATCAGATTGATTATAATTCCGCAATTAAACTAATTAAGAACAAATCGACGTGTGTGGTCGTCGTTAGTGTATTATTAGTGTACTTAAATATACCGAACGTGTTGACAGTGTAAACGACTAAACGATGTGTGTTTATACAAATAATCCATGAAGTAAACAAATAAACACGCCCGATTTGATCACATCTACGCGTGTCGGACACGGAATTGTTTATTTAATTATAGAGCTATAATTTAATTAATAATAAACTGGGATTTGAGTAGTATGCAAACCTCATATATATATATATATATATATATATATATATATGAGATAAAATAAAAGTAATTATATATATATATATATATATATATATATATATATATATATATATATATATGTATATATACTGTATATGTGTTAATTAGGGACTTGTGGAATCACCAAGCCGCCGAAATGTCCCCGTCATGATGCCGTAGGTAAGCATTACGCAACAGCCTGTGTATCAGAAGCCCTTACTCGCAATTCGCGTTCGAGTCGACTCGGTAGGGTGCACAGGCGGAGGGTCTTTCCGCGGCGTTTGAAGTGCCCTTGCGAGGGAGCAAGGAGCCGTTTGAGACGGAGGGAGCGTTTAAGGTCAGGTCTAAAGCAGTATGTGGGTCAGCGGCGGTACAGCGGCGCAGCGGGACCGTTTTCGGGGCTCGCGCGGACACGTGACTGCCAGCCAGCTATCTCACCGTGACCTCGGGTAGGTGGTGGATTTAGGGTGGTGCACAAGTCTTTGTAGGCTGGTGAACACGAAAGCATAGCTTTTTCTGGAGGGAAAAGAGGTGCGAGGTATATTTACAAACGTCTATTCATCCATCCATTATCTTCCGCTTCCTCTGGGGGTTGCCAATGCCCATGCCCATCCAGGGGAGAACATTTCGGGCACTGGGCAGATACACCTAGACCAGGACGCCAATCTATCGTGGACACACACTCACTTACACAAACACACTCTATATGGGGCAATTTGGAGAACTCAATTGACCTTGATCCATGTTTTTGACTGTGGGAAAACTGGAAAACCCGAATGAAACCCACGCGGACACGGGGAGAACATGGAAACTCCATGCAGTTTGGTATTCGCACCCCCTAGTGCTGAGAGGAGAACATGCCAACCACTAAGCCACCGTGCCGCATATTTAGAAACATCTATTATCTTCCGCTTTATCCCCTACTAGGTTCTTGGTGGTTCCCCATGCCCATCCAGGGGAGAACATTTCGAGCGATAGGCAGATACACTCAGGACAGGATGCCAATCTATCGCTGGGCACACACTCACTCACACAAACACACTCTATATGGGGCAATTTGGAGAGCTCAATTGACCTTGATCCATGTTTTTGGACTGTGGGAGGAAACCGGAGAACCCGGAGGAAACCCACGCGGACACAGACAGAACATGGAAACTCCACCCAGTTTGGGATTCGAACCCCCTAGTGCTGAGAGGAGAACATGCCAACCACTGAGCCATCGTTCCCACTTAGAGACATGTTTTTTTATTGTTTTATTTAGAAAGTTTCTTCTTTTCTTACTTGCCAGTGGTCAGATTTGTTTTGGCTGTGGAATCACATAACCTGTTTGTGTGAGTGAGTGTGTGCCCAAGGATAGATTGGTGCCCTGTCCTGGGTGTATCTGCCCAGCGCTCGAAACGTTCTCCCATGTATGAGCATGGGGAACCCCCTTGCGACCCTAATATATAGGATAAAGTGGAAGATAATGGATAGATATATGAACGAGAGAGGGAGGATGCATTAAACTCCTCACTGCTGGTCTGGAAGCCTCAGAGAGGAAAGTCCTGGTCAGAATCCATAAAGATAAACAACATGCTGGGTGAAATTTAAGAGGTTCTAGAGCTGCTGTATGTCGGCGTGCCATACCACAAGTGTGAGCCTGAAACGTTCAGCAGAGCATAACATTATGCAAACGAGATGGCCTGCCGTCTCGGTGTTTAAACACGGACCAGACTCAGACCACTGATCGGATCCGACGACATCAAGCCTAAAATACTCCGCATTCTGGTTCCTCAGCAGAGTGCGATTGCAGTTGAATGTGGTTGGCGGCATGTGGAGCAGATTCTCATAATGGAACAGATTACATGTCACCTTCATCGTTTTGGTTTGAAAGTCCTCTGTAATGTCCTCCAGGCTTCCATACCAACCACAGCTCGTGTTCTTATGCTCTCCAGTGCGTTAAGTTCTGCACCGAAGCGATTACTAGGGGTGCTGAAAAAAATCGATTCTTCAAAGAATCATGATTCATAGTCCTGGCATTTATGAATCGATTCAAAATGCCCAATAATCGCTTTTTAAAAAATGCGTTTAAATTTTATATTTTGGCGCCCCCTCCCGAGCGTACTGAGTATCGCATTACGGATCCGTTTGGCCACCGTACAGCACGCTTGTTAACCAGCTCCAGTTGTAGTTCGCTAGCATGTTAGTTCATGCTAGCGGGAAGCATGGAGCAGGGAGTGTAACATGAAATTGACGTACTTTGACATCAACTTGAACTAAAAGAAATTTAAAATATATTTAAGGTTAAGTTTTGAAAATGTAGCGAATGTTGGTCCAATATAGTTAAAAAGACTAAAGTATGGATTTTATCTTTTAAGGTTAAGTTTTAAAGATTGGCAAAATCCAAATGCACTGTGGAGCGGCACGGTGGCTTAGTGGTTATCACGTTCGCCTCTCAGCACTAGGGATTCCTGGTTTGAATCCCCATCTGGGTGGAGTTTCCATGTTCTCCCCGTGTCCGTGTGGGTTTCCTCCGGGTTTTCTGGTTTCCTCCCACAGTCCAAAAACATGGACCAAGTCAATTGAGTTCTCCAAATCGCCCCATATAGAGTGTGTCTGTGAGTGAGTGTGTGCCCAGTGATAGATTGCCCCCTGTCCTGGGTGTATCTGTCCAGTGCCCGAAACGTTCTCCCCTGGATGGGCATGGGGAACCCCACCGCGACCCTAATAGAGGATAAAGCGGGTGATAATGAATGAATATATTTAGAATTATTTGTTCATTGATGGATGTTTTTTATTCAAGAAAAAGCCAGGCAGCTCAGCAAACCTAACACTGCTCATTTTAATTTAGTGCAATCCTATTTCTATATAAATATAAAATGATGCAAAAAGATTTGATATAAGACAGAACCTAAAAGTATTGTTTTAAATAAATGTTCTATTTGTTTACATCGTCATTTCATCTTGTCCAATCACATCATTTAAACTAAATTCAAAGACCTTTTGAATCGAAAATCATTTCTGAATTGAATTGTGACCTCAAAAATCAGAATTTCATCGAATCGCCGGACACTGAGAAATTCGCACCCCTAGATTGCAGTCGGATGTGGTTGGCGGCATGTGGAGCAGATTCTCATAATGGAACAGATTACATGTCACCTTCATCGTTTTGGTTTGAAAGTCCTCTGTAATGTCCTCCAGGCTTCCATACCAACCACAGCTTGTGTTTTTATGCTCTTCCGTGCGTTAAGTTCTGCACCAAAGCGATTACGTTGCATTGGAACGAGCCGAGGTTCCTCCCCGCGTGCGTTTAAATGTGTACTCAGAAATAGACATGGAATTCAAAGGCGTCATGTTGGAACGTGTGTATGGAGGTCTTTAACTCCTACTGTAGTGGTGATGTCATCACGGAACCATGGAGGTTTATTCAGAACAAGAATTTTGGACAGAAGGAGATTTTAGTATGATGAATAATGACTTATTAAAATACTTTTTTAATGACTAATTAAAAGTTTTTAACTTTAAAATACGAGTTGTACTGTATTAAATAAATCTCGTCGTCCCCCCCGAAAAAAAAACAAAAAACAAAAAGTGCGAGAATGATAAGATTTGTTATTTCTGACATGTAGAGCAGAGACGTTGGAGGGTTTGGGTTTATCGACTCACACGTGCGTGTGTGTGTGTGTATCCGTGCATGTGTAAGTGTGTGCCTCTACATTACATTTGCATTTACATTTGGTTATTTAGCAGATACTTTTATCCAAAGCGACTTACAAGGTAAACACAGGGTTAATAACAACATCCCTGGAGCAATGAGGGTTAAGGGTCTTGCTCAAGGACCCACATTGGTAACTTTAGTGGACCTGGGATTTGAACCCCCAACCTTTAGATTGATAATCCAACACCCTAACCACTGAGCTACATCACCCACTAGTATATAAATGCATATTATGGAACACTAGCACATAAACACATACATTTATATATGCACATGAGCATACACACATGGTCATAGACACACACACACACACACATATATATATTTCATTCATTTATTATTTCCCGCTTATCCTCTATTAGGGTCGCGGTGGGGTTCCCCATGCCCATCCAGGGGAGAACGTCTTGGGCGCTGGGCAGATAGACCCAGGGCAGGGAGCCAATCCATCGCTGGGCACACACTCACTCACACAGACAAACTCTATATGGGGCAATTTCGAGAATTCAATTAACTTGATCCATGTTTTTGGACTGTGGGAGGAAACCGGAGAACCTGGAGGAAACCCACGCAGACACGGGGAGAACATGGAAACTCCACCCAGATGGGGATTCGAACTGGGAATCCCTAGCGCTGAGAGGCGAATGTGCTAACCACTAAGCCACTAAGCCATATATGTATATATATATATATATATATATGTGAGCAAATGCGCGTGCACGTACACACACACATACTTAAATATACACACATGCACAATATGCATATACATACACACATGGATATACACAAACACATAAATAAATATACACGCACACATTTCATTATGCACATATACACACACACGTTCAAATATACACAAACACGTGAATAAATTAGCACTCGTGGGTGCACATACACACACACAAATATGTACACACATTTAAATATACACACATGCGCGAGCACATGTATACACAGACACTTATACACACATGCATACACAATATACATATACATGCATAAAAATAAATATGCACACACACACATTTCATTATACACATATGCACGTGTACACACACACATACACACAAGTTTAAATATACACACACAAACACATGAATAAATGTGCATATGCACACACACACATTTAAATGAACACACATGCATACACAATATGCATATACTGTACATACACATATGAACATGACATACGTATGCACACAAACATATTTCATTATACACATATGCACATGCGCGGACACACACACTTTTAAATATACATAAACAAACACTTGAATACATTTGCACACGTGGGCGCACATACACATATTTAAATATACACACATGGGTGTGCACATGTGTACCCACACACACACACAATATGCATATACATACACACATACACAAACTCATAAAATAATGCATGCACACACACACTTCATTATCTAAATCTACGTACATTTGCACACATGAAAATACACAAACACAAATATCTCTCTGCTTCTATAAAGTTTATTAAACCGTTGCCGAGTTTCCGCCGGCCCCCGTTCTCCCTCCCGGCCTCGGACGGCTCCGTTCGCAGACGGCTTCCCGAGACAGACGGTAACCTTATGCCTTCGCTTGCACAGACTGCCGGTTCCGTTACCCACGATGCATTACGGTAACTGCACCTGCCTGCCTGTCTGGCTGCACCATCAGGCTCCAGACCCTCACCTAATAACATCAGACTCACCGTCTGATCAACGGATCGGGTATCAGCTGAAGGGCGGGATCATCACTGAGATACTACTGATCACATGGGCACGGGCAAAAGTATGCACGCCCTCGTCCAAATCCGTAGTCTGTGATGCATTAGGAGTCGCAGAGGAAGTCTGCATTCTGATTCATCCTCAATATCGCCAATGGAACCCAAGATAGTGGCTTAGTGGTTAGCATGTTCTCCTCTCAGCGCTAGGGATTCCCGGTTCGAATCCCAATCTGGGTGGAGTTTCCATGTTCTCCATGGGTCCACGTTTCCTACGGTTTCTCCGGTTTCCTCCCACAGTCCAAAAACATGGATCAAGGTCAATTGAATTCTCCAAATTGCCCCATATAGAGTGTGTTTGTGTGAGTGTGTGCCCAGCGATGGATTGGCATCCTGTCCTGGGTGTATCTGCCCAACGCCCGAAACATTCTTCCCTGGATGGGCATGGGGAACCTCCCCGCAACCCTAATAAAGTATAAAGCGGAAGATGGATGGATGGAACCCAAGATGAGGCGGCACGCTGATGTGGTGCTCCTCTCAGCGCTAGGGATTCCCCGTTTGAAACCTGATCCTTGTGGAGCTTCCATGTTCTCCCCGTGTCCGTGTGGGTTTCCTCCGGTTCTCCGGTTTCCTCCCACAGTCCAAAACAATGGCTTCAAAGTCAATTGGCTGAGATAAATTGCCCCTATATAGTGAGTGTGTGCTTATCGATGGCTTGGCGCCCTGTCCGGGGTGTATCTGCCCAGCGCCTGAAACGTTCTCCCCTGATTGGGCATGGGAGAACCCCACCATGACCCCCCCCCCCCATGACTCTAATAGAGGATTAAGCAGAAAATGATGGATGGAAGCTGACGATGATGCTCAGACCCTGTATTTGAAACATGGGAACCTTGAATCCTTCTTCTGGCTGTTCCCACTAGGGTTCACCATGTTCTTCATATTATAATAATTTTATTTATATTGAGCTGGTACATTGTCTCAAAATGAATGAATGAGGTTCTCATGGTGGTTGTGGTAACTTTCTGGTGGGACTGCAGAACCGCCGTTCTACTGACTAGAGCAGCATCACTAAAAGAGGAAGATCCTGCAGATCACCTAGTCGCGGGTGCTCGCAGTGTTCCAGCACTACACTTCATCAGCTCATCCGTAAACCTCCTCCTCTCCTCCTCCTCCCTCAATGCCCCATCCATCCAGTTTAACCTTCATCCCTTGTCTCCACACGTCTGTCGGACCACAACCTCACCTCCCTCACCCCGTCTCTGAAATCCGAGCTGTGATCTGTGGTGACGTACTGCACGCCGCATCATTTGGGTCATGTTCATGTAAAACGATTGGCTCGGGTTCCATCACGATGCCGCTGACCAGATACAAACGAGATCGACGCGTCGGCGTTGTTTCGTTATTTGGTTATTAGGTCTGAGCGGGGTTTTTAAAGGTGAAAATAAAAAGGGGTTTTGACAAGATGACCATAACGTTTGCTGCTAAATAAATATCTTTAAATCCTGATGGTTCTTTATCGGTCTGGAAGCTTAAATAGTAATAATAATAATTATTATAATAATTATGGTTATTATTATTTTTATTATTATTAATTATCCATCCATCCATTATCTTTGGCTTTATCCTCTACTAGGGTCGGGGGGGGGGGTTCTCCATGCCCATCCAGGGGAGAACGTTTCGGGTGCTGGGCAGATACACCCAGGACAGGAGGGCACTTTATCACTGGGCACACACTCACTCACACAAGCACACTCTATATGGGGCAATTTGGAGAATTCAATTGACCTTGATCCATGTTTTTGGACTGTGGGAGAAAACCGGAGAACTCCGGAGGAAACCCATGTGGACACGGGGAGAACATGGAAACTCCACCAAGATTGGGATTCAAACTGGGAATCTCTAGAGCTGAGAGGAGAACATGCTAAATACTAAGCCACCATGCCGTCCCCTCTATGTAGTATTTCATCCATCCATTATCTTCTGCTTTATCATCCACTAGGGTTGCGCGTGGTGGTGGGGGGGTTCCACATGCCCATCCAGGGGAGAACGTTTCGGGCGCTGGGCAGATACTCCCAGGACAGGGGGCAATCTATTACTGGGAACACATACACTCTATAGGGGGCAATTTGGAGAATTCAATTGACCTTGATCCATGTTTTTGGACTGTGGGAGGGAACCGGAGAACCTGTAGGAAACCCATGTGGACACGGGGAGAACATGGAAACTCCACCCAGATTGGGATGTGAAATGGGAATCCCTTGCACTCTGCATCCCCACAGAGGACACGCCCACCCTGCACCCCCACATGAACACACAGTTTGCTGATTGATCCAGGAGTGTTGTGAGATCATACATTAATCACAGTCCGTGTTCTAATTGTTTATAGGAAGGCCACCCATACCCGAACACTTTAGAACAGAGAAGGGCCTTCCCCAAACTGTTCCCATGGCAGAACCCGCATGCAGATGTTGACGGCCAGGTGCTGGACGTTCTCGTGTTGGTTCTCTGTAGTTGTGTTGGGTTCTGTTGGTGGAACTCGTTTTCTTCGGGAAGTGGCTGGACGCTCGCGCCGCCGTAATTCATCCCTGCTTTTCATTTTGTCTTCACACATCGGGGTTTTCGCAGAACCGCAGGGTTGGCATCGGGGAGGGACTGCAGAGAACCGCAACCGCTCAAAAAGAACAACACGGAAAGCAAAACATTTTCCATCCTGCTCTTCAAACGTTTTCCTTCCTTCACGATCTCCACGTGATGTTCTCCGTTCTGCATTCACTAAAGCGCTCGCATCGGAACATTCAGCCAAACGCCATGATACTAACAGAACACTGCCTAGTGTTAGCTGAAGTAGACATGCCCCCGTGGACCCTCACATAAGACACGCCCCTGTATACCCTCACATAAGACACGCCCCCGTGGACCCTCACATAAGACACGCCCCCGTATACCCTCACATAAGACACGCCCATTCTCTCTCACTTTGCACCTCCATATTAGACATGCCCACCGTGCACCCTCACATAAGACACACCCACCCTCACTCTGCACCCTCACTCTGCAACCTCACATAAGACACGCCCCGTGTGCACCCTCACATAAGACACGTCTACCATGCACCCTCACATAAGACACGCCCACCCTCACTCTGCAACCTCACATAAGACACGCCCCGTGTGCACCCTCACATAAGATACGTCTACCATGCACCCTCACATAAGACACGCCCACCCTCACTCTGCACCTCCATATTAGACATGCCCACCGTGCACCCTCACATAAGACACACCCACCCTCACTCTGCACCTCCATATTAGACATGCCCACCCTCACTCTGTACCCCCACCGAAGACACCAAAAAACACACACTCTGCAATTAACCCACACACTCACTTACTTTTGCGAGTTTGTTAAAAAGCTTGTTTCTTTTAGAATCCTCGTAATGGGAAAAAAAGCCTGAACAGCAGGAAGCGGAGGGGAGGGGGGTGGTTTGGGGTTCACAGCTGAGGGGAACCAACAGGTGTGTGTGCTTCCTCTTCTGTTCAGGGATGTGTATTAAGAGATGTTTAGTTCCATCCTGCTGCGGTTCCTATTCACACCGCCGACACAGCAGCAGCGCGATCTAATGATCATGTGACCTCTACATAGATGAGAACCAGAGGACGCTGTGACCAGTGGTGAAGTGGTTGTTCAAGTTCAAGTTATTTATTT
>JAFMOD010001165.1:69861-72361 GCA_019802435.1 Corydoras maculifer
TGGGCGGCGGTGGTCCGCGGTGGTCCGCCGTGATTGCAGCATCACCTTTGTGCAGTCTGGGGAGGCGTGAGGTTTGTGGTGGCAGAATGTCAGGTCTGAAACTGGAACGATACGGCGCAGCCACACCCCCAACCCCCGACTGTACGTTCCCACGAGTTTAATCAGAACACTGCAGAACCTTCATCATTACATCTACACCCTCCAAAATATGGATTCAAGGGGAAATGGCTGCTCTTAATTGCCCCTATATTGTGTGTCTGTGTATTCCCAGTAAAAGATTATTGTTCTGGGTGTATCTGCTCAGCGGATGGGCGTGAGGAACCCCGTTTCAGACCCCAGCATCGAATTAAACAGAGGATGAGACGAGGCTGGTTCTCGTTCTGTTGTTGCAGTTCTGTTATGTTCTCGAGGTTCCGTTGAGAGAACTCAAAGCTGAGAGTGATCTTCTTTCCCGTCACTGTCAATGCTTTCAGTGAGGTTTCAGTCAAAAGGCTGCTGAGGGGCTCTCTCGCTCTCTCTCCTTCTCTCTCTTTCTCCCTCTTTTACATTCTCTCTTTCTCTCTCTCGTGTATTTTTTCTCTCTCTCTTTTTTGGATTCTCTCTCTCTCTCAATTTCTCTCTCTCTTTATTGGACTCTCTCTCTCTTTTATGTACTCTCTCTTTTTGGGACTTTCTCTGTTTTGCACTCTCTCTTTCACTCTCTCGCTTGTGTTTTTTTTCTCTCTCTCTTTTTTGGATTCTCTCTCTCTTTTTTTTTTTTTTTTTTTTTTTTCTCTCTTTTTTTTTTTTTTTTTTTTTTTTGCTCTCTCTAACTTTCTCTTATTTGCCTTTTCCTATTTTTCGTGCTCGCTATCTCTCTCTCTCTCTCTTTCTCTCCCTCTCTTGCTATTTCACTTTTTCTTTTGCGCTCTCTCATTCTCTCATTTTTTTTCTCTCTCATTTTTGGATTCTCTTTCTCTTTTTTTTGGACTTTCTCTCTTTATTTTGGTCTCTTGTGTTTTTTTTTCTCTTACTCTTGCAAACTTTCTCTCTCTCTCTCGTTCTTTTTTTCTTTTTTTTGCTTTCTTACTAACTCACTTTCTTTTATTTTGCTTTTTTCTATTTTTCACGCTCTCTCTCTTTCTTGGGCGCTCGCTCTCGCGGTCACTTTCTTGCTAATGCTCTCTCGCTCTCTCTCTCTCTCCTCTTGCTATTTCACTTTTTCTTTTGCGCTCTCTCTCTCTTTCTCTCTCTCTTTTTTCGAGATGGCGATACGGCAGAAATACACCCGATCGCATTTCGAGACGGCCACGCCCCTCAGTGGAGATATATTCACACGTAGCTTTGCTATTTAACTGACGTGTATAAACACTGTTGGCGGTCAGGTTTGGTTCCTCCCCGTGTCTTTGGGGGTCTCGGGGTTCCTCCCACATTGCTGTAAGACGTGCTGTAAACTGGAGACTCTAAATTGTTGTAGCGGTTGGCTGGAGGTTTCAGTTGGTCCCAAAAGGGTTCCGGTTCTCCGCTGTGGCGCCTCCCGAAAGTAACAATGGAGGAGGAGGAGGGTTTGAACTGGACAGCATCTCGGTGCCAACGGACCTCACGACTGTTAATTCAATTCCGAATGTAAACGCCGGGACAGGCCTCGGTGCGGACGTTCTAGAGGTTTGGAGAACGGTCCCTTCTCTGTTCATTGATGTGAGTTTGAGTGAAATTTCAAAGGAGCCTGAGCAATAAATTATGAACCCACGGGGGGGAGGATATTCAAACCAGAAAAATCCCTTCATGTTGCCAGAACGTTGGCGACCGTTCAAATCCAGAACAACAGAAGGAGAACGAGGACATTCAGAATGTAAACACTGGCTGTTCAATGGCTTTCACAGACAAGCCGGCTCACGGAACCGTGGGTCCACGTTCACAGAGACACCGGCGTCCACATTCGCACCCTTACAGGCCTCCGCACAACGGGAGTCCACACTCGCCGAACCACTACTTTCGAGCCATTATTTTTGCAGACCCACGGGAGTCCGTTCTCATGGACCCACGGGAGTCCACGCTCTGGGGCCCACGGGAGTCCACGCTCTGGGGCCCACGGGAGTCCACGCTCTGGGGCCCACGGGAGTCCACGCTCTGGGGCCCACGGGAGTCCACGCTCTGGGGCCCACGGGAGTCCACGCTCTGGGACCTACGGGAGTCCACGCTCAAGGACCTACAGGTTGTTCATGATTGAGTCCACGCTCTGGGAACCACAGGAGTCCATATTTGCAACACAAATAGAGTCCACTCTCTGGAACCCATGATAGCCCAAGTTCTTGGACTCATGAAAGTCCACATTTGCAAATAAAAGGGGGTCCACGCTCTGGGACCCATGGGAGTCTGTGCTCACGGAGCTACAGGTTGTCTATGATTGTGACCTATGGGAGTCCATGCTTTTGTACCCACGGGAGTCCACTCTATGGAACTTGTGCTAGTCCACGTTCCTGGACCCATGGGAGTCCACATTTGCAAAACAAAGGGAGTC
>JAFMOD010001165.1:77361-94767 GCA_019802435.1 Corydoras maculifer
TGCCACAGTCCTTATATTAAAGTCGTATAAAACGTTGGTGAGTTAAATAGATCCGGAGTTCTCTGGAACTGGTGGTTCCTCCCAGTGGACTTCCCTGAACTGTTTGGTTCCATACAGCGTTTCTGTGTACTGCACCTCGAACCAGATCCACTCTGCAGGTTTCTATAAAAACCCTGAGCCAACAGTGGAACTGTCAATTATTAATCAGGTTCAGTAAGTGTGTGTGTGTGTGTGTGTGTGTGTGTTCGGTCTCAGGGGAGCAGACCTGATTTCACATTGTTGTAAACTGTTGTTGTTGTTCTAAAGATGTGAGGCGTGGAGAACACTGGACTAAGGTGGTGTTATCGAGTCCATCGCTCACATGACCCAACACTGTGTCCATGTGTTATATGCTGACTCGTGTGTTGTACCATGGTCATTCAGGTTGTGTGTGTGTGTGTTATATTTATATCTTTAATAATTTCTTTGTTCTGGTTATAACTTTAATTAGTTTAATCACAGGGTTTTTCAGCTTTTTTACTACACAGCATCAGTATTTTGCCACATTCTGAGTGTCCTATCCCATCACTTCAACCACCTGCATGTCCTGCTGGTTTTCTGCATTCAAGGTTTATGTACTGGGTCTCTATACTGGGTTTATATATGAGGTTCAAGTTATTTATTTATATAGCGCTTTTTACAACAGTACATTGTCACAAAGCAGCTTTACAGAATAAAAAGCCTTTAAACCCCCAAAGAGCAAACCGAAGCGACAGTGGCAAGAAAAAAACTCCCTTTTATGTTGTTATTAACAGCATCATTTCAGCGCCACACCCCCCCATTAACGATGAGGTGGGTGAAGAGGTGAAACGCCAGAACACACTGATCACCGTTTTCTACCCCAACACAGCCAATCCTGAGATCTCCATCTTTATCTACAGGGGATTAATCAAACGCAAGATTAAATAAATGTGTTTTTAATTTACTTTGAAAGATTAATAGTGATTCAGAATCACGAACAGTAACTGGAAGGCTGTTCCAAAGTTGAGGAGCCTTGTGGGAGAACGCTCTTCCACCAGCAGTAATTTTATTTATTCTAGGAGCTAAGAGTAAACCAGCACCTTGAGTCGTGTTGGCTTGTACAATCAAATCAGCTCACTCAGATACTGTGGAGCCTGATCATGTAGAATTTAATGTTATCAATAAAATTTTGTACTCAATACGAAACTTAACTGGTAGCCAGTGCAAGTTTGATAACACAGGACTGATATGATCAAACTTTCTGGTTTTAGTTAAAACTCTAGGTGCAGCAATTTGCCAAGGTTTTAATTTCTGTAATGATTTATTAGAACATCCTGTCAGAAGTGAATTACAATAATCCAACCTTGAGGTAATAAAAGCATGAATTAGTTTTTCTGCATCTTGGAGGGAGAGGATATTTCGTAGCTTTGAAATGTTACAAAGGTGAAAAAATGCAATTCTAGTAATATTGCTAATGTGCTCTGTAAAGGAGAGATCTGAATCAATAGTGACACCGAGATTATTTACAGATGAACTGGGTCTAATTAAAGAGTTATCAAGGTTTAACATAGTGTTAGAAGCTTTGTTAATTTTGTCCTTGTGTCCAACTATCAGAAACTATCAGTTTTATCAGAATTTAGAAGTAGGAAGTTTTTTGACATTCATATTTTAATATCTTGGATGCAGTCCTCGAGCTTACTGACTGAACGACCATCATTAGGGTTAGCTGAAATGTATAACTGTGTATCATCTGCAACTGATTCCATGTTTACGAATAACTGATCCCAATGGAAGCATATATAAACCAAATAGGAGTGGACCCAGAACTGACCCTTGCGGGACACCATATTTAACTTTAGCAAGATCAGAACAAGATCTGTCAGGTAGGATTTAAACCACTGGAGTGCAGATCCTGTAATGCCCACTGTGTTTTCTAATCTGTGAACTTGGATGGTATGGTCTATAGTGTCAAAGGCTGCACTAAGATCTAATTATACAAGAAAAGAGATTTGGTTATTATCAGAGGACATTAATAAGTCATTAACGACTTTAATTAAGGCTGTCTCAGTACTATGATGGGACCAAAAACCTGACTGAAAAACTTTATGAACGTTATTAGCTAGAAGATGGCGATTCAGCTGATTAAACACAATTTTTTCTAGGATTTTAGAGACAAAAGGAAGGTTTGATATTGGTCTATAGTTGGACAGTATTAGAGGATCTAAATTAGGCTTTTTAATTAATGGTTTAATGACTGCACACTTCAGATTTTTGGGGAATAGCCTATTTTAAGTGATGAATTTATAATGTTTATAAAAGGCTCTGTAATATTGGGTAGGAGGTCTTTAAGCAGGTTTGTAGGTATTGGGTCTAACATACAGGATGTTGTCTTTGATTGTGTAATTAATGAGACAAGCTCTTTTTTAGATATGGGGTTAAAGGTATTTAACTCTTGTACTATATTATTTTCTCTACCACTAGATTTTTCAGAAATCATTGAGGGTTGATTATTGGTTACGCTACACGATGCATTAGATGATTTAAGTCTTATGTTTTCAATTTTATCACTAAAGAAATTCATGAAAACATTGTTGCTGAGCTGTGAGTGAATCTGATTCAGTAGCACTTCGAGTTAATTTGGCAATGGTGCTAAAGAGGAATCTTTTTGTTGTTCTCTATTAATTCAAAATAATATTTAGTCTTTGCTGCATTGAGTGCATGTTTGTACTCAGTCATACTGTCCTTCCATGTAACCCTAAATACCTCTAATTTAGTTTGTCTCCATTTACGCTCCATAGTTTTAGTGGTTTGTTTTAGGGCGCGTGTTTGATCATTAAAACATGGAACGAGTCTTTTATCTTTAACCCTTTTTAGTTTAAGTGGAGCGACACTGTCTAAGGTTGCAGAAAACACGTGTTTAAGGTATTCCGCTGTGTTTTCAAGTTCATCGGGTCCTGATGCTGGTTTAATGTTTAATTCGGGTAAATATTGTAGGAATGACGCAGCAGTAGAGGGAATGATTGTATGCTTCATATCATATCGCGGTTTAATGACTGGATCAATATCAATTTCTAAATCGTAGGTCTCTGTACAGGGTTTTTATAATGGATTTCGATACAGGGTTTTGTATATGAGATCTCTATACTGAGTTTATATATAGGGTCTCTATACAGGGTTAATATAATGGGTTTCTATACTTAGGTTATATTTGGGGTCTCTATAGTAAGTTTGTATACTGACTTTTCTATACAGGGTCTTTAATGAATTTATATGTGGACTCTCTGTACAGGGTCTATATACTGAGTTTATATGTAGGGTTTTTATACAGGGTTTATATAATGGTTTTCTATACTTAGGTTATATTTGAGGTCCCTATAGTAAGTTTGTATACTGACTTTCTACACAGGGTCTTTAATGAGTTTATATATGGAGTCTCTATACAGGGTTTGTATACTGAGAGTATATATAATGTCTCTACACAGGGTTTACATGATGGGTTTCTATACTAAGTATATACATGGGATCTCTAAACTATGTTTGTATATTGACTTTTCTATACAGGGTCTTTAATACAGGGTTTATATACTGGGTTTATATACTGGTTTTTGTTACTTGGTTTTCATACTGGGTTCCAGTTTTTTTTATTCATATGCCTCTTTAATGAAGACCATGTGACTGACGCTGTACTGCGTCACTCAGCTCGACCTTTTGCAGGTTCTCCATATGCAGTTACATATGCATGAGCATCTTTTGTCCATCCATCTAATTTGGATCTTAACACGCATCTTCATATCGTAGTCATTTATCAACATGATATTTAATCTGGGCAGATGGTAGAACCATCGGATCACGGAACCTCATTTCAGGTTCAGATCAGTCTGCGAGCAGAGTGCCACCTCACAGTGGTTTCAGCCTTCCAGATATAACTCCATCACCATGGAAACTGTTAGAGAGGTGAGTGGAAAGACTGACGGAGGAGCATGGGGACACCCACGAGCCCTCGTGCAAACACCTCCATTACAACAGAGGCTTTGAACTCGGCATCAGCAGGGAACAGAAACACGCTTCTGAATCTTCACTTCACCTGCATCTGACCAGTTTAACCACTATCGCGCAGCTCAACCAGTATCACCCAGCTCAACTAGTATTAACCAGCATCATCCAGCTCAACCAATACCACCCAGTAACACCAAGCTTAACCAGCATCACCCAGTTCAACTAGTATTAACCAGCATCATCCAGCTCAACCAATACCACCCAGTAACACCAAGCTTAACCAGTATCACCCAGTTCAACTAGTCTTAACCAGTATCACCGTGCTCAACTAGTATTAATCAGCTCAACCAGTATCACCCAACTTAATCAGTACCACCCAGTAACCAGCTTAACCAGTATCTCCCAGCACAACTTGTATTAGCCAGCTTAACCAGCATCACCCAGCTCAACTAGTATTAACCAGCTCAACCAGTATCACACAACTTAACCAATACCACCCAGTAGCACTAAGCTTAACCAGCATCACCCAGCCCAACCAGTTTAATCCGGCTTAACCGGTATCCCCCAGCTGTCCCCAATACAAATTAGTATCACACAGCTTAACTGGTATCATCCAACACAACCAGTAACATCCAGCTCAACTAATATTAACCAGTTTCTACCAGTTTAACCAGTATCATCTAGCTTAAATATTATCGCGTTTCTCAACCAATACCAATAGTATCACTCAACACAACTAGTCCTAACCAGCTTAACCAGTATCACCCAGCTCAACTAGTATGAACCAGCTCAATCAGTATCACGTAGCTCAACCAGTATCACCCAGCTCAACTAGAATGAACCAGTATCACCCAGCTCAACTAGAATGAACCAGTATCACCCAGCTTAACTAGACTTAACCAGCACCCCCTAGCTCATCTAGTCATCTTAACCAGCTTAAAAAGTATCACCCAGCTCAACTAGTATTAACCAGCTCGAGCAGTATTATGCAGCACAACTAGAATTAACCAGTGTCACCCAGCTTAACCAACACCACCCAGCTCAACTAGACTTAACCAGCATCACCTAGCTCATCTAGTCATTTTAACCAGCTTAACCAGCAATATAGTCTGACTGATGGGAAATAAAGGGCAGAACCAGTGGAATAATGTTCTCGTGAACAGGTTTCCTTTGAGAACCTTCTTTAAAGGGACCGTGTGCGTGTTGGGTCGTTCTAAAGTTCGGGCTCAGGTGTTCAGAGTTCTGCGCTGCGCTGCGGGGCGTGTCTGATACTCTGCTTTATTCTGTGTTACCCGGCTCGGACGCGCTGCCCCCCGGCTGTACAGCTGCATCACTGCCTCTGCCTTTTCTCGTCGAACAGAACCTCCCGTGTGAGCGGGATCCGGATGAAAGCGTGCTGCGCTTGCGGATACCGGCGTGACTCCTCCACCCGGGACTCGAGGGTGGGGTGTGAGCGGCTCTGCGAATTCCGACGCGCCCCGACGCGGTTGGGTTATCTGTACATACGCCGTCTCTGTTCCGTCCGTCAGCGGGCGAACAAGGCCACTGGGGCTGGCGTGGAGTCAGGCTTAAGATGATCTGGAGCCTATCCCGGAAACACTAGTCTATTGGTGAAACCCTATCGCAGGACGCATATCTTCACCCATTACATAGAACATTGCATTGAGCGGTACTTCTGCTATATTGCCGAGAGGGGGTTTGCAGCATGTGCACGGTGAACCATCAGTCAACCTCGCCCCCTTTTTGCTCTCCTTATTGTCCATGTGATCAGTTCTACTTTCTGTGCAGATGGTCTTTGTAGTTCTAGATTCCAGACTGTAGTCCATCTGTTTGTGTTCTACATTACATACTGTGTACGTCTCCTTTACTCGGTTCTAATGCTCGGAACCCCAATAGTACCAACACAGAGCAGGGAGTATTTGGTTGGGGCATTAGTCCTATCCCAGCAGTGTCACTGAGGTCTAAGAGCTGCATCAGGGTCACTGCAGAACCTACAATAAACAATCCACCACCCAAATGATACCTGTTCTGTGATGGTTCTGACCAATAGAAAACTGAAAACCAACAGGGGACTAACAACAACAAAGAACACAGATGGACTACAGTCTGGAATTGCAGAACTACAAAGAAGGAGGCGTGGCCAAACGCCTGACTTGTACTGTATATAGAACAAAACTTAGTATGGATGCATAAAAAAATCGATTCTTCAAAGAATCGCGATTCGTAGTCCTGGTGATTCTGAATGGATTCACAATGCCCAAGAATCGATTAAAAAAAAATGCGTTTAAGCTTTAATTAAGTTTAATTTTTGCGCCCCCTCCGGTGAGTACTGCATATCGCATTACATATCTGCTCGGCCACCGTACAGCACGCTCCTGTTGTAGGAAGCATGGAGCGGGGGGGAGCGCGATTCGTGAAACATGACCTCAAAAATCGGAATCGAATCACCAGACACAGAGATTTGCACCCCTAAAACCTAGCTATCTAAATGAAACCCTATTTATTCACGCCATGTGCCATATCTGGGCGTAGGGAGAACAA
The DNA here is from genome assembly GCA_019802435.1 of Corydoras maculifer. Taxonomy (NCBI): domain Eukaryota; kingdom Metazoa; phylum Chordata; class Actinopteri; order Siluriformes; family Callichthyidae; genus Corydoras; species Corydoras maculifer. Next base: position 83,899 of record JAFMOD010001165.1, read on the forward strand.
CAGGCCGACGCAGAACGTCGGTGGTCTGTGGCGGTTCTAGTTATTAATGCTTAATATTAATTTGGAGGGATTTTGGCTGAATTCAGCGAGTTTCCCTCAAGGCCAAATCCGAAAGCTGGACATCTGGCAATGCGGCTCTCCCCCTGACCGATAATCCAAACAGAACCGCCGCTGGCTCCGGGGCCGGCGGCCGACTCGCTCTGCCGAACATGATCCTCACCTCCGTTGCGGCTGGACCGACTTCTGTCTGCTGGATTCTCCGAACACGCCGTGTTCTAAAACAATAACAGTCTGATGGCTTCGCAGAGCACGCTTTTGCTGAGAACGTTACTTGCAGTTGAAGCGAATGTGTTTCTTGTTTCTCGGTTTCTTCCTCGTGGGACTGGTTTTGTTTCAGAGGAGAACGTTCTCAGAAGCTTTTTATTAAACTGGAACCGTCTGTGAGAACGTAACCCTCCATCAGCTGTCGTTATAGATTAATGATGCTGTGTGATTGTTCCGAATGGTTTCATTTGGAAGAAACTGTTCGGATTTGTAAACCTCACTCTGTCTGATCTGTGATTTGCATGTTGTCCAGGTCGGTTGGCGGGTGGACTGTGGTTCTTTGGTGTTCTGTAGTTTCTCAGATCTGACAGATTTATGTATAAGATTCATTATGTCTGTCATTAATCCAAATTTATTTTGCTGCAAACTGTGATGTGTGTGTGTGTGTGTATATATATGTGTATATGTGTATATATATATATATATATATATATATATATATATATATATATATATATATATATATATATACATATGTATAGTTTGTGTGTGTGTGTTTGTGTTTATATGTATATTTGTCGGTGTGTGTATATACACGTGTGAGTGTGTGGGTGGGTGTGTGTGTGTTTGTATATATGTATAGTGTGTGTATGTGTGCTTGTGTGTATGTGTATGTATATATATATATATATATATATATATATATATATATATATATATATATATATATATATATACGTGTGTAATATGTGTACATGTTGTGTATATATTTGTGTATATATATTTTGTGTGTTAGTTTGTATTTATGTTGTGTGTGTGCTTGTGTGTACATGTATATTTGTGTATGTGTAGTAGGTGTATGTAAATTTGTGTGTACATATATTGTGTGTTTGTATATATGTACAGTGTGTATGTATGTGTATATGTATATTTGTGTTGTGTGTATGTGTGCTTGTATATATAAGATTAGTAGTACGTGTCCTGTATATGTATATTTGAGGTGTGTGTGTCTGTGAAACCCATTTTATTGATACATTTGTCTCTTTAAACTTTGTTTACAAGGTTTTTATTTTAATTAATGTACTGCCCAGCAAAAAAAAAAAAAACAGAACTGTCACTTTAGCATGTTCCCCCTCTGAACTGAACATCGCTTTGTTTGTTGTTGGTAGGTTCTCATGTACTGAATCTCAGATCTCTAACCCTGGCAGGACAGAAGATTCTCGGCTTGATTCGGTAAGACCTTCTCATATACAGTACACACTGATGTGTGTGTGTGTGATGGGGGGGGGGTGTATACACGGGGGGGGGGTCGGGCGTATGGTGTGTCAGTGGGGTGGAGGTACAGGAGTGATCTGCGATGGAGGAGTGATCTGCAGGTCAGCAGTGAGATCTGTAACGGTCGCAGGAGAGGGAGGTGCAGGGAGCAGAGATCAAATGACTCCCTCTGGCATGAGGAGGATGGAGAGTTTAGGAACGAGTGCCGGGATAGGTAGGATGTTGAGGGAGGTGAGGCTGAGCTGGTTTATATGTGTACAGAGGAGGAGGTCAAGGAGTAGGTGATGACTGAGGAGATCCGCAAATAATTATCCTCAGTGGCACCCCCTATGGGAAACAGACAAAATGTCTATTATTAGCTCATTATCTTAAAAACACCGCTATTAAAGTAATCGTGGAAACTATAGGATAGATGAAGTCAATTGAGTTCTCTAAATTGCCCCATATAAAGTGTGTCTGTGTGTGTGAGTGAGTGTGTGCCCAGTGATAGATTGGCACCCTGTCCTGGGTGTATCTGCCCAGCGCCCCAAACGTTCTCCCCTGGAGGGGCATGGGGAATCCCCCACCACGCGGCCCTAATATAGAATAAAGCAGAAGTTTTGTTCGTTTTATAACGTTCTGACCCGGTTCTGTCTACACGTCAACTTTCTCCCTCAGTCTGTCCATTCATCCTTTATCTTCCGCTTTATCCTGTACTAGGTTCGGGGGGGTTCCCCATGTCCATCTAGTGGAGAACGTCTCGGGCGCTGGGCTGATACACCCAGGACAGGGGGGTAATTTATCGCTGGACACACTCACTTACAAACACACTCTATATGGGTGAATTTGGAGAATTTAATTGACTTGATCCATATTTTTTGGACTGTGGGAGGAAACCGGAGAACCTGGAGGAAACCCACGTGGACATGGGGAGAACATGGAGACTCCACCCAAATGTGGTTTTGAACCGGGAATCCCTAGCACTGAGAGAAGAACATGCTAACCACTAAGCCACCGTGCCACCGCATCTTCATCAGTTTGCATCCAGTTAAATCCCGTTCGATTCCCTGCGTGTGGTCGATCAGATTAATTGTAATCTGTAATCTGATGAGCTCAGAATTTACAGGCTGATGGACGCTGCTCGCCCGTTCTGAGCCCGACGGTTGAAGGAACATAACGCAGACTGAGAACCCTGAGAGAACCGTTGTTATGCAGTTTCTCAGTCAGTTCATTCTCCTGAAAATAATCTGGCATGAGTCACACATCCGCCTGTGGCCTGCGGTGCCATGGAGACCTCATCAGACCCTCACAGACCTCCACTGACCCCCACAGATCCCCGTCTGGAACTCCGAAACATCCAGGAGAGAATGTTTCGGGCGCTGGGTAGATACACCCAGAACAGTGGGGCAATCTATCACTGGGAACACACTCACACAAACACACTCTATATGGGGCAATTTGGAGAACTCAATTGACTTGATCCATGTTTTTGGACTGTGGGAGGAAACCGGAGAACCCGGAGGAAACCCATGGGGAGAACATGGAAACTCCACCCAGATTGGGATTCGAACCCGAAATCCCCAGCGCTGAGAGGAGAACCTGCCAACCACTAAGCCACCATGCCACCTTTGTTATGATCTGATGAAAGCTGGATCTGCTGCAGGTACGCGGTTCCGCTGGTTCTCCTGCGCTGCCACGCCGCGCCGCTCGGCCTTAATGTGGGAAGTGTCCGCGGCGGACAGACGGTTTTCTGTCTCCCACATCATGAGATCTGACTTTAATCTGGTGTTCGGAACCTGTAACCGGATCAGACAGCAGCCCATTTGTATATTGAGTTTATTAAAAGGTCGCTTTCATGTCCTAATGTGCGGAACGTTGGGGGGGGGGGGGTGAGGAGTGACGCAACTGGACGTGCTGGTGTTGTTTGTGCGTTTGTCCCCGATGGCATGAGCAAACAGTGTAATGCGATCAGTGCAGCGAGGGCACGCGCCTGCAGTCAGCTGCTTTTTTTTTTGTCAGACGGTCGCTCGCCATGAAAACACCATCTGCCGTGCCGCGCCGCGCCCGGTTTCCATGCCTGTCTTCCCTTTATTAAATGGGCTTTGCCTCTGCCGTGAAAACCACCACGCCGGTGCTCGCTGTGACCTCTGACCTGGTGTGACCCAGGCGACAGCGCGGCGGGAACACTGGTCCGAGAGCAGAACCGCCTGAACCTGCCGTGTGTACCGCGGTGTATTAACAACCACCTAATTAATATATATTATAATCTCAGACTGGCAGCCCGGTGCCGTGGTGGTTAGCATGTTCTCTCAGCGCTGGGGATCCCGGTTTGAATGCTGATCTGGGTGGAGTTTGCATGTTCTCCCCGTGTCCGTGTGGCTTTTCCTTCCACAGTTTAAAAATATAAATTTAATTGCCCCTATCTAAATTGCCCTATGTTATGAGTGTGTGTTTCTTTCTCTGGCTGTTTCTCTATCTCTGTGTGTGTGTGTGTCTGTGTGTGAAAGTTTGCGAGTGCATGTCTGTGTGTTTGAGTGCGTATGTGTTTGAGTGCGTATGAATGTGTGTGTTTGGGTATTTCTGTGTGTGTGTGTGTGTGTGTGTGTGTGTGTGTGTCTGTGTCTGTCTGTTTCTGATGTGTGTGTCTCTGTGTCTGTCCGTCTCTGGTGTGTGTGTGTGTCTCTGTGTCTGTCCGTCTCTGGTGTGTGTATGCGTCTGTGTGTCTGTCTCTGTGTGTGTCTGTCTCTGTGTGTGTCTGTCTCTGTGTGTGTCTGTCTCTGTGTGTGTCTGTCTCTGTGTGTGTCTTTTTCTGTCTGTGTCTGTCTGTGTCTGTCTGTGCCTGTCTTTGTCTGTGTGTCTATGTATATGTATGTGTGTGGGTGTGTGTGCCTGTCTTTGTCTGTGTGTCTATGTATATGTATGTGTGTGGTTGTGTGTGCCTGTCTTTGTCTCTCTGTCTCTGTGTGTGTGTGTATCTGTCGGTGTATGTGTTTTTCTGCCTTTGTGTCTTTCTGTGTGTGTCTATGTATATGTATGTGTGTGGGTGTGTGTGCCTGTCTTTGTCTCTCTGTCTCTGTGTGTGTGTATCTGTCTGTGTGTGTGTAAGAGTGTGTTTTTGCATGCATTTGTGTTTGTGTGAGTTCGAGATTGAGTATGTGTGTGTTTGCATGCGTGTGTGAATTATGATGTCAGTTGTGGTTGATGTGCATCAATGCAGTGACACTGTTGTGATAGTGGTGCCCTGCATATAGAGAGCTAAATGAAATCAGCCCATGGTAGTTTAGTGGTGAGGCTGTTCGGGTAACAATTTGGAGGTAGTAGGTCCAAAAACATGGATCACGGTCAATTGAATTCTCCAAATTGCCCCATATAGAGTGTGTTTGTGTGAGTGAGTGTGTATCCAGCGATTAGATTGCCCTCACCTGTCCTGGGTGTATCTGCCCAGTGCCCGAAACGTTCTCCCCTGGATGGCCATGAGGAACCCCCCTCCCTCCCCCACGCGACCCTATTAGAGGATAGATAATAGATGGATGGATGACCCCCATACTGGGATGGAATCTTGGGGATAAGCTGAGTGCTGCCCTCTGGAGGACGCGTGTTGCGTCTGCGTGGTTCAGCTTCCTCACCCTACCCGGCCTTGAACGCTTTTCACAGACTGACCTCGAAACAACTCCCCGCGGGACTCCCACGTTCCGGTTGATGCACTCCGTATCTTCCCACAGCTTCAGCCGCTTGACCCCCCCATCTGCCCCCCCTCCCCCCAAGGACTTCCACACACCCCAATTAATTAATAATGCAGATCTCCTCTGTGTATCACAGTGATGGAGGCTTAGGGCTCTTAGTTGGTGTTGTAGGGTGTGTTGCGGTTCAGTGTGTGTGTGTGTTATCTCTATGAAGTGCTCGCTGATGAATAATGCAGCGCTGAGCTCACACTTACATCAAGTAACGCAGTTTATTTCCAGATGGAATTCATTCCGTTTCTTCGCTTTGTAGCTTCATTAGAACCCGCTGTGTAGAACCTCGCCTTTCTGTAATGCTGATTTTATCATAACGCTCTCTGAATTCCCTGCGATGTTCCGTCACAGACCGGCACTTCCACTCTGCCGGGAAATCACAGTGACCGGTCACATGATCACGTGTTACAGTATCTAATTAAAAATTAATTAGTTGTCATAACTTTTTTTTTTTTTATTGCATTTTGAAGTTTAAACCTGGGGCTCTCAGCACTAGGGATTCCCGGTTCGAATCCCAATCTGGGTGGTGTTTCCATGTTCTCGCTGTGTCCGCGTGGGTCTCCTCCGGGTTCTCCGATTTCCTCCCACAGTCCAAAAACATGGATTAAGGTCAATTGAATTCTCCAAATTGCCCCATATAGAGTGTGTCTGTGTGAGTAAGTGTATGTGCAGCGATGGATTGGCGCCCTGTCCTGGGTGTATCTGCCCAGCGCTCGAAACATTCTCCCCTAGATGGGCATTGGATACCCCCACGACCCTAGCAGAGGATAAAGCGGAAGATAATGGATGGATGTTTTAAAAATGAGGTTGAAATTGAGGTTTAACATCCATCCATTATCTTCCGCTTTATCCTCTACTAGAGTTGCAGGGAGGGGGTTCTCCATACCCATCCAGGGGAGAACGTCTCGTGCGCTGGGCAGATACACCCAGGACAGAGGGGCAATCTATCACTGGACGAACACTCACTCACACACACACACACACACACACACACACACTCGATATGGGACAATTTAGAGAACTCAATTGACCTTGATCCATGTTTTTGGACTGTGGGAGGAAACCAAAGAACCCGGAGGAAACCCACACAGACACGGGGAGAACATCGAAACTTCACCAAGATCGCGATTCGAACTGGGAATCCCTAGTGCTGAGAGGAGAACATGCTAACCACTAAACCACCGTGCCACCCTCTTTACAACTAGACCAACTTTTCAAAAGATGGTAAGACTGTGACTTTAGGAAGGTTCGGGAACAGAACCCGTCGTATGTTTGGAGAGTGTGTCTGTGTTTAAAGTGTTCAACCGAAGTCCAACACGCAGACCTCTCGATGCAGCAAGGCCGGAGCTCTGATCTTTATTGGGTTCTTTGATGTCTTGTGATTTAAATTGAGTTGTGAATGTAGTTCTCTGTTCGTTCTGATGTTCCTGCCGGCGCTTCCTGGAAATCAAGACTGCAAAACATTTCTGTTAATGAGAGATAACACAGGAACCTTAAGTGCTCGGAACAGCTAGCCAAAGTCTGAACGCTCTTCTCCTTACACACACACACACACACACACACACACACACACACACGGTCGTACACCCTCCTCCTGCGGTGCAGTAATGGAACCACAGAGAGCTGCAGCTGAATTAAACAGAACATGGTGAATGGTTTGTAGTTGGTCCGTAATTTTAGCGCTCAATAAAAATGACCTCAGCTGGTCACATGACCTTTTGGCGAAATAGAGGGATCTATTTAAGCTGATGTGCTTACACACAGAGAAGTGTGTCCTCCACATTTAACCCATCCATGCACACACACACACACACACACACGCGCACACACACACACACACAGTAAGTGAGAACATGTGCCCGGTGCGGTGGGCAGCCCTCCACACAGCACCCGGGGGCAATTGGGGTCTGGTGCCTTCAGCCAGAGTACTTGGTGGAACCAGGAATCAAACCCGGGGACCTTCAGGCTGGTTCCTTAACCACAAGCCTACAACTGCCCCTAGGTTTTATGTGGTCACATGACCACATTATTAGAGACGCGCATCAGGTAGCAGTGTTCTATTGAGATTTGGGTTCTGTGGATATATAAACCCTATGCTGACGGAACAGAACGGACGGAATGCTGACGGAACAGAACGGAGGTTCTTTACGTTCTTTACTGGAATAAGACGTCCATAAGATGTCCTTCTCACTATCCCAACTAAACCCCTTAAACCATCACGACCCGACCTTCCAAACAATCTCTCCATCCGATTCAGTCCGTGACTTTCACCTTCACTCCCACCTTAACCTCTCTGATCATGTGACCAAAACATCCCGTTCCTGCAGATTCCTTCTTAACAACATCAGGAAGATCAGACCTTTCTGGACTGAACATGCTGCTCAGCTGTTAGTTCAAGCCCTAGTCCTATCCCGGCTTGATTGTAATGCGTTGCTTGTCGGTCTCCCAGCTTCCACAATCAGACCTCTGCAACTGATTTAGAACTTTACAGCCCGAATCGTACTCAACCACCCAAGAGAACTCATGTGACTCCACTGCTCATCTCTCTCCATTGGCTCCCTGTAGCTGCTGCATTCAGTACAAGTCACATGACTCTGATCTACAGGGCACCCAGGACAGGGCGCCAATCTATCGCTGGGCACACACTCATTCACACAGACGCACTCTATATGGGGCAATTTGGAGAATTCAATTGACTTGATCCATGTTTTGGACTGTGGGAGGAAACCGGAGAACCTGGAGGAAACCCATGTGGACACGGGGAGAACATGGAAACTCACAGATTGGGATTCGAACCGGGAATCCCTAGCGCTGAAAGGCGAACATGCTAAACACTAAGCCAATATCCGCCCTACTGGATATTAATTAATGTTTAAACATGTATTTAAGACACCAGCGGGGTGTCAGGGAATCAGTGGGGTGTCCCAGAACTGGACGTGTCAGAGAATTGTGGTGTGTTCAAGGACTTTCAGAGTAACGGGGGTGTCAACATTTCGGGCACTGGAGAGATCCACCGAGGACAGGACGCCAAATTCACTTAATCATACTCTCTCTCTCTCTCTCTCTCTCTCTCTCTCTCTCTCTCTATATATATATATATATATATATATATGCAATAAAGATCAGCCAATTGACCTTGAATCCGTGTAAAAAAACCTCCACTTGGTTTCAACCAGATTTCAGGAAGAACGTTTTATTTAGAGAACGTTTGGCCGAAGAGTCACAGTTCCAGATCAAGCGAGACTGATTTGCAAATACAAATACAGCGAACACAGCGATTTGCAAACACGAAGAATGACTATCAAATGAGGAGAGAGGTTTGCAAAACAGCAAACGTAACTCTTACACAACGCTCTCCATTCATAATGTGTTAGTTTAATCGTTTACAGACCCACAATCACTATTCTAGTTTATCTCAAAGGCTCAGCATGGTTAGGATGGGGCTTCATTGTGGACACACCCCACTGTGTGTGTGTGTGTATGTGTGTATACACATCTAAGGTAAAAAAACTCAAAGGACCAAACTCTATGGTTCTAGAAGCTTTTAGATGGTGTGTGGGATCGGTGTGTGTGAGTTTGTGTGTTTGTGGATGGAGTGTGTGGGTTTGGTGCATTGCTTTGGTGTGTGTGTGTGTGGGGGGGTGTATTTGGTGTGTGTGTGTGGTGTCTGTGTGTATTTGGTGTGTGGTATTTGTATGTGTGTGTGTGTGTGTGGTATTTATATATTGTGTATTGAAGGCTCTGGAGTTTGTGGATGGTGATTTGAATTGATGTGCTTGTGTGTTGGTGCTTTGGGGTGTGTGTGTGTGTGTGTGTGTGTGTGTGTGTGTGTGTGTGGTATTTGTGTATTGGCTCTGGACGGTAATTTGGATTTGTTCATTTGAGTTTTATTTAGCGTTTGTGAAGGCAGCATAGGTTCGAACCCTCGTCCTCAAGACTTCTGTCTGACGTTCTAAACGGGGTCGAGAGAACAGATTTGAGAGAACTGACCCATTTCCTCTCTGGCATCACATCTGCTGCTCTCTCTCATCGTGCTCTCTCTCTTCTCTTTCTCCCTCTCTTTTCGTTCTTTCTTTCTCTCCTCTCCCTTTTCTCTCTCTCTCTCTTTGTCTCTCATCTCTCTCTCTCGCTTTTCTTTCTTTCTCTCTTCTCTCTCTCTTTTCTCTCTCTCTCATTTCTCTCTTTCTCATCTCTCTCTCATCTCTCTCTTTTTTCTCTCACTTTCTCATCTTACTCTCTCGCTTTACTTTCTTTCTCTCCTCTCTCTCTCTCCTCTCTCTCTTTTCTCTCTCTCTCTCTTTGTCTCTCATCTCTCTCTTTTCTCTCTCTTTCCGTCTCTTATCTCTATCTTTCTCGTGTGAGGTTTGTGAGTGAGAGAGAGATTCTTCTCAGCTTTGTTTTATTAGATTTGGGTTTTAATTGCTCGTTGTGGGAGTTTAGTTTGGAGGGAGCAGCTGTCACCTGAGCGCTGAAGCGTCGTTGGGTTCGAGTCGGGGAGGAAAACGTCGGCATGCAGATTTTTGCGGTTGAGAACGGGTCCGCGGGAGAACAAGCTTTTTTTCCCGGTGCCCTCGTTCACTTCTCCTGGCTGAACTTTGGTTGTTGGACAGCAGCAGGACTTTTTGTTCGCTGCCAAAAATGTGGGCTGTAACAACAGCGGGGTGGAGAGTTCACCTCCTGACAAAAACACAAATGTGTCACGTTTCTTACTCTCTCACCGTTACGTTCTGCGCGCCGTTCTGCTAAAGGGAAGGTCTTTAGTAACCGGAGGCCTCAGGGACCTGCTCAATTCAGAGCTGTACACTCGACCTGCATGTCCTCACGTTTCATTTAAAACCATCCTGAGGTTTAGATTAATTCAGTTAAGTACCGCTGATTTGTCCTCTCGCTGGATGTTTAAATCTCCTCAATCATTATCTCCTGACTCACCTGTAGAACCTCAAACCTGGTCCTGGAGAAATACTTTGTTCTGGATCTGTGGCGTTTCCTTCACACAACATGCATTAGGGTTATACAGTCATCTGATGGAGCTAATGAAATAAAGGAGGTTGGAGAAGTTGAGGCTGGAGGTTGAAGGAGGTGAGGTTAAAGGAGATGTGGTTGACTGTTGGAAGAGGTGAGGTTGGTTGAAGATTGAAGTAGGTGAGGTTGTTAGGAGGTACAATTGCAGATTGAAGGACATGTGGTCCGAGGTTGCAGGACGTGGTTGGAGGTTGGAGGAGGTGAGGTTGAAGGACGTGGTTGGAGGTTGGAGGAGGTGAGGTTGAAGTACGTGGTTGGAGGTTGGAGAAGGTGAGGTTGCAGATGTGGTTGGAGGTTGGAAGAGGTGAGGGTGAAGATGTGGTTGGAGGTAGGAGGAGGTGAGGTTGCAGGTTGAAGGACATGTGGTTGGAGGTTGGAGGAGGAGAGGTTGCAGTTGTGGTTGCAGGTGAATTTGAAGGTGTGGTTGGAGGAGGTGAGGTTGAAGGACGTGGTTAGAGGTTGGAGGAGGTGAGGTTAAAGGACGTGGTTGGAGGTTGGAGGAGGTGAGGTCGAAGATGTGGTTGGAGGTAGGAGGAGGTGAGGTTGCAGGTTGAAGGACATGTGGTTGGAGGTAGGAGGAGGTGAGGTTGCAGGT
>JAFMOD010001165.1:95138-135925 GCA_019802435.1 Corydoras maculifer
GATATCGCAGAGTCCGTGAGCGACGTGAGAACGATGTTTAGACCCTGATCCTCAGCAGTATGTCAGGTGAGCACCTCCTCATTACAGTGACCTCCTTTTTATAAAAAATAAAACAAATAAAATATTATTAACATAATAATAATAATAAAAGCTTTTAATGATGTATTAATATTATTTAATTAATGCGAAAACGCACGTCTTCATGTTAAACAATGCAGCGTATATTAAATGTGTGTTTGTGTGTGTCTAATGTGATGGTGCAAAAAGGTTGTTTTAGAGCCTTGTGATGTTGCTGATATTTCTCTGAACACTCTCTCACACACACTCACACACACACACACACACACTCACACACTCTCTCTCACACTCACGACTTTCATGTCTCGCTGCATTTAGGATTTGTGTCATTCATTCATCATTGGTTTAAAGGAGATCAGATGCACTTACTTCCCCCCCCCACCCCATAAACAGACTGGTCCATGCTTTATGTCCTCGTCACTTGGTGCCCTTCCCTAAAGTGTTGCTTGTGGATGAGAGCTGGATGATGATGATATTGGTCTGAGTCGGTCAGATTGAAGTCTCTGATGTAAAATCTTTATTTCATATATAACGGCAGAGCCTGATTTCGGAAGATGGCTGTATGATTATATATTACATGAATGCCACATGGAGGCGCTCTTTCATTTTCCTGTGAGAGCGTTAGTAATCTTGGCAACCCCTCATTTCCGTGTTATTAGGTCGTTGCACAATGTCGTCCATTTACTGATACTGTTGTCAGGAGCTGGTGACGTTAGGGTGGTGGATGCTTCTCAGCTCTGTGGTGGCACTGATGTGGTGGTGCTGTGTCGGTGCTTATGGATGAGACTTTGCATCTGATCAGACACCTGATTGTTTCAGCTTGTTAATGTAAAAATCAAGGATTACAGTTCAAGTGGAGTGTTCAAGGTTTTTGAGGAACCCAGCAGTTATAGTTTATAGTTATAGTAACAAAAAAACGGGGAGGAGGAGAACATGTTAAACACTAAGCCATCTCTCCTGCTGCGTCACTCTGAAAAGAGGCTGGAATCCTTTACTAGGGTTGCGGGGGGTTCCCCATGCCCAGCCGATTCTCCTTGGATCCATGTTTTCGGATTGTGGGAGGAAAGCTAACACGCGCATACACGGGGGGACCTAGTAACTCCACCCAGATCGGGATTCGAATCTGGATCCCCAGCGCTGAGAGGAGAACATGTTGACCACTACACCATTTGTTGATCACATGGTTCTGATGGAATGCTGTTTCGCTTCACGGTATCGATGCAGATCCTCTACAGTACTTTACAGTTGGCATGGATTCGTCATCGTAAATCGGGGTTGGGCAGATACACCCAGAACAGGGGGGCAATCTATCACTGGGCACACACTCACTCACACAGACCCACTCTATATGGGGCAATTTGGAGAATTAATTTGACCTTGATCCATGTTTTTGGACTGTGGGAGGAAACCGGAAAACCCGGAGGAAACCCACGTGGACACGGGGAGAACATGAAAACTCCACCCAAATGGGGATACGATCCGGGAATCCCTAGTGCTAAGAGGAGAACGTGACAACCACTAAGCCACCGTGCCGCCCCCTCACAAGGTTTCTTCCTTAAAATAACATAACATGGAGTTTTTTTCTTGCCGCTGTTGCTTTGGCAGCTCTTTGGAGGTTTAAAGGCTTATAACACTGTAACGTTGCTTTGTGACAATGTCCATCCATCCGTTATCTTCTGCTTTATCCTCTATTAGGGTCGCGGGGGGGTTCCTCAAACCCATCCAGGGAAGAATGTTTCGGGCGCTGGGCAGATACACCCAGAACAGGGGGGCAATCTATCACTGGGCAGACACTCACTCACACAGACACACTCTATATGGGGCAATTTGGAGAATTAATTTGACCTTGATCCATGTTTTTGGACTGTGCGAGGAAACGGGAGAACCCGGAGGAAACCCACGCGGACACAGGGATAACATGGAAACTCCACCCAGATGGGGAGTTGAAAGGAGAACATGCTAAACACTAATCCACCTTTGTGACAATGTAATATTGTAAAAACAATGTTATAACGGAAAGTGTTACAAAGCAGTTTTACAGTGTTCTGAGCCCGAACCCCCAAAGAAAGCCGAAGCGACAGCGGTAAGACCTGTGAGGACCGAGGCTCAGTGAGAGAGGGGGCATCAACAACAGTGCAGGACCCACATGTACAGATTGTGTAGACGAGGTGTCCATAATTAACAACAAAACCCTATAAATCCAATGAGTTTGTTCTGCAGGACGCAACGCCGCCGGTCCAAACTTCAGCCTGTACAGTTCTCGCTACATCCAGGTACTTCGGGGGCCGCCCGCGTCCCTGCGTGTACGAGCTCGTTCAGCCGCCGAGCCGGAAGCTGGGCTTTAAACCTGGCGCGCTGTGTCAACACTAACCCCTTCCTTCACATGCAGCTCGACGTTCTCCGATGCTTCTGAGATGCCGTGGCTGAATATGGAGGCGACCGAAATAGCCAGGCCGCTAATTATAAGGGAGCTCAGAAGGTCGGTCGGCGTCGAGGACATGAATGGGACTCAGACTCGGCACATGGCTGTTTGTTCCAGCGCATGTAATTTAAACATCGGAGCGCGGCGTTGCTGATTCTTGCGCATCACGCGACAGAAGAACCGAGGCCGAGAGGAACCACAACAGAGGAAATTATCCTCGGCAATTTGGGTCCCCAAAAAAGAAACCTGCCGACTGTAAAGTGAAAAATGCAGCGTTCAAAAGCCCTCCATTCGATTCAAAGTTATTTCAGAATCGCTAAATAATTCAGGAGTGATGTTGAAGTTCTATGTTTCCTGACATGCGGCACCAGGATGCTGCAATGAGAACCCCATCACTGACGGAACCATCTGCAATTATATTTTTAAAGAAGGAGTGAAACCAACTGTGAGTCTTTGATCTGAAGTCTTTTATGTCATCGAACCATAAATGGACATGCTTTGAAGTTTTATTTATACTGTGTATATTCATATGTGTATATATATACTGTTCATATGTGTGTGTATGTGTATATATATATATATATTCATACACTGTATGTATATGTGTGTGTGTGTGTGTACATCCCCCATTGGTAAGGCCTCAGCCAATCAGATTTAAGGAGTGGGACTACCTTTTTTATAAGGCCCCTTAACCCTAATTGCTCCAGGGTGGCCTGTATTTTGGCTGATCCAGGACTCGGACCCCACCCATCATGTTAGCATGCGTGTAAATCTCTCAGATGTAACTGTTCTGTGTTCTGTGTTTGGAAACCACAAAATGGTTGAGCTTTACGACCCGGCGGCGTGCACATTCTTCCCGCTGCAGGTCACTGGAGGTGTTTATTGGCTGTAAGGTGGATGTTGCGTGATTTTACGATTGTTATGAGAGATTTACTGAGTGCCAGTTACTTCAGTCGCGTTTCGGCGTGAATACCTCCAGCTGAAAGCTATTACGGTGCCGAGCTTTAATGAGGCTCACGGTGCTGTAACGGATCCACCGCCGGCAGAACCACAACCCCCTCTGAGTCAGGTGGAGATCCAAACTGATCGGCAGCCTCTGAGTCGCTGTTTAGAGAAAACAAGTTTGCTGGGTGCATGAACCAAACAGCGAGTTCAAGTTTTACAAAAGTACATGGTCTTAAAACAGATTTATGACTTTCAAACCAAAATTCTTGAAAAAAAGGATAAACAGTGTTCAGTTCTAAAGCAGTGAGGCGCTCGAGATGGTGCACTGTGGTGTGTAAAGTTCCGTGGTTTGTTTAAAATAATACACAACCTCAACCACAACCCACTGTTTTTAAACAGTATAAAACAAAAACAAGGTTCAATTCATGAATGTATGAAAATTATTAATAATCTGGTCTACCGAGATGTTACCTAGTCCAGTTTGGTTGCTAAGCAACGAGACCCTGGCTTAGTGCTCATCAGGAATTGGCTTGCTGTTTATATTAGTCTGTATTTCCATTAGGGTGGCACGGTGGCTTAGTGGTTAGCATGTTCTCCTCTCAACTCTGGGGATCCAGGTTCGAATCCCGATCTGAGTGGGGTTTCCATGTTCTCCCCAGGTTCACCACTTTGCTTCCACAGTTTAAAAACACAGGTTCAAGGTGAACTGATCTTTAAATTGCCCCTATCAAAATTGCTCCTTTATACTGTGTGCCCAGTAATAGATTGCCCCCTGTTCTGGGTGTATCTGCTCTGTGCCCGAAACATTCTCCCCTGGATTCTCCATCCTCCGCGACCCTAGTAGAGGATAAAGTGGAAGATAATGGATGGATGTATTTCCATTAATACCTCATTATTAAAAATAATGTTTCACGAGAACCCCACTCTGACGAGTTCAGAATTAAGTACGATGCAGAAAGGATTCACTTCCCGATGTTTTGGACACTTACAGACATCGTCTCCCTGACCTTGAGGATTTTCACAAGGAACCTGGACCATTGACACAAATGGCTTAGCCAATCAGATTTAAGGGCTGTGTAACATTTTTTTATAGACGACTAACATGTATCCTACACTCGATTATTGGGGTCAGAGTACCGGGTCGGTCATGATACCGCCCCTTGGAGCAATAGGGGTTAGGTACCTTGCTCAAGGGCCCACATTGGTGAGTTTAATAGACCTGGGGTTTGAACATACATAGTTGATTTGTTTGCCCCACCCCTAAACACTGCACCACCGCACTGCACCACACCTCCCTACATTTTTTATTTAATTTATGTGGTGGTTAAAAAACATTTGGTATTGGGGCGGCACGGAAGTGTTGTAGTTAGCATGTTCTTCCCTCAGCTCTGGAGATCCAGGTTCAAATCCCAATCTGAGTGGAGTTTCCATGTTCTCTGCTTTCCATGTTCTCCCACAGTTTAAAAACACGGGTTCAAAATGAACTAACTTTTAAATTGCCCCTATCAAAATTGCCCCTTTATACTTTATACGAAATGTTTTCACCAGAATGGGCATGGGGGAATCCCCCCCCCTCAAGCAGAGTTTGATATTAGATTTTTGGAACATGACCAAACAAAAAACTTAATATCTATCCATCCATCTATTATTTTCCGCTTTATCCTCTATTAGGGTTGCGGTGGGGGGTTCCCCATGCACATCCAGGGGAAAACGTTTTGGGCACTGGGCAGATACACATAGGACAGGGCGTCAATCTATCGCTGGACACACACTCACTCACACACAAACTCTCTATATGGGGCAATTTGGAGAATTCAATTGACTTGATCCATGTTTTTGGACTGTGGGAGGAAACCGGAGAACGCGGAGGAAACCCACATGGACAAGGGGAGAACTTGGAAACTCCACCCAGATTGGGATTCGAACCGGGAATCCCTAGTGCTGAGAGGAGAACATGCTAACCACTAAGCTACCGTGCCACCCGAAACTTAATATCATTAATATTTAATCTAAAATCCTGATCTAACTGATAACAACCTACATGAATGTTCAGTTTGATTAAATATAATGAATGTAAAGTTTAATTAAGAGCTTATGATGATTGAATACATACCTGATGGTTTAAAATGTTCTTAACGTGCTACAAACACAAACCATTTAAACGCTTCACTTTATATCAGATCCATCAGACGTTTTCTGTCTGAGCCTTAGTGTCACAAGTTCAAACGGGATCCCGATCCGAGCTGCAGCATTCAGTGGATTATTATGGGATGCTGGGGTATTGATAAATAATTGACTGTGACACTGTAAGCGTTGGAAGCAGCAGTGTGCCACACTAATCTGCCTTGAATTATCAGGGTTTTGCGGCCTTTCGGGGACGGGTCCTTGCGGTTTGCCGGCTTCCCCTCGGCTTACCCCGAGGCCTGCGAGCAGAAGGTGGCCCCGACCGGCGCGTGCTTTTCAGGTAACGCCATGTCGCTGGGGACATCTGGCTCAAGAAGCCATGTCAACCCAGGCCCTATCCCCAACGCTGTGAGCAGCCCGCACGCTCGAAACTTAACATGACCAGCAGTGAACCCCAGAGACCTTAAGTGATCCATTAAAGAGGGAATAAATGTGTGGAGACGCTCAGTTGTAGGTCCATTTGTTATCAGCTCACTCTGGAATATAGGTGCATGTCACTGCAGCCAGTTCCTCCATGGGCTCTGTCTCAGGTGTAGCGGAACATTCATATATGGTGAAGTGTACAGAGAATAGTGGGTACAGAACCTGTGAGATAATAAGGTAAGAGGAATGTTAGTCAGTTCATGGTTGTTCTGTTTAAAAAAAAAAAAAATCTGAATCGTTTCAAATGTATGGAGTCAGATTATTGATTCAAACGAGTTGACTCACTTAATACTAGAACTGTAATGTACACAGTTACAGTATCACTTTTAATTTGATGTATATAAAATATAATGTGATGTTAATGTTGATGTAAAAAACAGAATGTACGGCAAATTAAGAAGTCTCTGAATGCAGCTTATGGCAGAGATCTGGATGGAGTTCTGAACTCTTAATGTCCAGATTAACAAACTAAACAGATTTTAAAAACAGGATGAACAATTATGCTCAGGAAGGTTGAAGGTCAACAAGAATGGAACCACAATACACATGGATACAGATACGGAAACCACCATAGAAACCATGTGGAACCAATAAGAAGACCGAATTCTCGACAAATAGCATCTCAAAAGATGAATAAATACACTTTAAAATAATAATAATCAATCTGCTGCTCCTTCAAGACATTAACGGCTATTGTTTAGTGATGCGCACATGACAAAATGTCTTTTATTATGTTGTTACACTGTGTGTGTTCTATAAAAGTAGTAATATTACGTTGCATGTTCGTCGCGATGCGGAAGGCGCGGCGGTGAATTTGCATGGCCCATTTTAATTGCAAAGCGGTTATTCAAAGTAGTTCACGTAAGAGAAACTACAAAGATCAAATATAGACAAACGTTAAGAGAATGGCTGACAATTACTCGTGTAATGAGCGATGCGCTGACGGACGGCATCAGCAATTACAATCACTTTAGCTTAATTTTAATATATGAAAATATCAGGAGGTTGGTGACTGAGATTGTGTTTGTAAGGTTGATTTTGGTGAACTGTAAACAGTGTTTGTATGTGTGTATAATATGTATGTATGTATGTATGTATATATAAGATAACATAGACCTTTATTTTTCCCACAATGGGGAAATATACATTCTCAGCAGCAGATACATTAGAAGAAATGTGAAAAGGGTATTTAGTCATTACAAAGAAATAAAAAAAAAAAACTAGGAAAATTTTAAATAGAATTAGAAATCTGTATGTACACGATAAATTCTAATTTTCAAATTTTATTCATATATATATATATATATATATATATATATATATATATATATATATATATATATATATATATATATAAGCATGCAATGAACAAACAGCTGTGCCACGGTTGCTCATTCGTCTGTTGTTTGTTCTCTACTTGCCCCCCCCCCCATACTTCATGAAATACCCCTGAAAATTAATCCTGTGAGGACATCACCTCATCAAAAAGTTAAACTGTGATCAGCTTGTGGTGCGGAGCAGATTTGCCTCATAGGCTCCTTCTATAAACAGCTGTTCCACGTTGATCACTTAATTGTCTTATCCGGAACCGTCTGCATTTAGAGCCGCGCTCGCGTCTCGAGCTGTTTTTCTTCAAAAAGTTCAGTCAGACAATTAAACCAGATTTGATTTTTTAAATTTATTTATTTTTTTCATGTTTTTTTTTAGTAGGGCATTCATTTTATTTTAAAGATAAAGATTAAAAGGTGTGTTTTATTAGTTATAAAATCTGTATTTATTTCAATTAGTACTGAACTGAATGATGGGAGTCGATTTATTGAAGTCCACATTCTGAAGAATTGTACATATAAAAATCATTATTATTAGTTTGGTTATTCTATAAGTTACAATTATTTTACAACTTACAATTAAAACTGTACAAGTTTATATCTTAAAGTCTTTTAATTTTAATAAGTTTAGCTTTATTCAGATCGCTTAGTATTTTAGTTCATAATTTTTTAATTAAATTTTTTTTTAACAGTCGTTCTTTTAGGTTCCGTTCAGTTGCTCCATTTATTTTTATTGCCTCCAGATTTTGACATAATTTACATAAATTAAAGGCTTTGCGGCTGCTGGTGCAAGGGTCATAATTTTCTTTAAAGCTTACAAAAAAGTTTTATATATATTTATATTTTATATATATATTTATAATTCTTCACTGATGACGTGTCCAAGTAGCACCAAGAGGTGTATTAAAATCTACCAGCAGCTTTAGGTTTGTTTCAGTTATTTCTGACTGAAACACACTTGTAATTATTTCCAGTTTAAGTAAAAAATAAATTCACACTTTAATGCCTTTACGATTCATTTTATATTTTAAATGTCCTAAAACCAGACATGATGTTAGAACGTGTACTTAAATAAAGTAAAATATTGTAATCTTAATTTTAAAATTGTGTAGACGTGGCAGCATCGCTTTCTGAAAATCAACAAGAACTTCTGCAGTTTCATATTAAACTTTGAGCACATTCAACATTTTATTATTCACTAAACTGAGCGAGAACCACAGAAGATCAGACATTAATATCACAATTACTCTGTTAATATAAAATAGTCTTACTTAAGCAGGAGCATAAAAGCCAACGTTCTGATGTTTGTATTAAGCTTTATAAATCATCTGACCACCTAAACCTGGTGCTAGCATTCAGCCATGTTGTTCTCTGAGCGGCAAACTGAAGATTTGAAAACAAAATTAGTTAGTATTTACAATAAGGTTGTTTAAGTCTGTTGAAACCGGATCTCAGAGGGAGACGGCTGTTGAGATAAGATCTGAAACTCTGTAAAATGGTTGAAACTGTAAAAAAATCCCATCTGCTCTGAGCAAGCTTTCACAAAAGCAACAGTGGTGCATCGGTCCATGGGGCATTAGTTCGCACTGTGCCTCGGTCCCCACGGGGCCTCGACCCACAGTGAAGATTAAAATGTTTTGGCCACAAAAACGGAAATGAGGCTTCGTAAACAAAAACATATAAAACGTACGGAGAGGGGTTGATCATGTCGATATGCTTCCATGTTGCATCCATGTTGCATGTGCGGAGGAAAGAACGTTGCGGGAGAGCTGGTCAGATCCAGGATGATGATGAAACACTCATGTTGAATTCAGATCTTAAGTTAAAATCACAGCACCAAGTCGTTTTGTACAGAATGTATCAGCACTGCGGCTTTAAACCTGCTGCACTGCACTGAAAGAACCCAAAAGAAACGACTCTCTCAGTCTGATTATACAATATCATCCATCCATCATCTTCTGCTTCATCCTCTACTAGTGTAGAGGATGTATTGGTATTGTGCATATATGTATGTATATATATATATATATATATATATATATATATATATATATATATATATATATAAAATTGCCCCGTTTAGAGTGTGTCTGTGTGAGTGAGTGTGTGCCCAGCGATGGATTGGCGCCCTGTCCTGGGTCTATCTGCCCAGCGCCTGAGACGTTCTGCCCTGGATGGGCATGAGGAACCCCACCGCGACCCTAATAGAGGATAAGCGGGAGATAATGAATGAATATATATATATATATATATATATATATGTATATATATGTATGTATATATATATATATGTATATATATATATATGTATGTATGTATGTATATATATATATATGTATATATATATATATGTATGCACAATACCAATATTCACTAATTCATTCCTTTGTCCTCCAAGATATAACATGAATTCTGAAATCGTACTATTTTCACAACAGCAGTACAGACTTAACATGTTACTGTAGATGTACTCAGTTCGGTTGCTCTGATGTAACGTGTCATCAGTGTGGCTCTGCTGCTTACTGACTGATGGTTCTTTATTGCATCATTTTAAAATAAATGCTAACGACTTAAACTATAAACTCCAATTATCCAGGATTCAGATTATTATAATTATTAATGTTATATACCTAAATACTTAAACCTGCCTGTCTGGCTGCAACAACCATGACACAGTGGTTTTTGAAAGGATTGATTGCTCGATCCCGATCGTGTTATTCAGCTCATCATGATGTCAGGAAAATTGTTCTCTATGGATTGGTTTGTTCCTGTTTAATTCGAAATACACACACATATATATATATATATATATATATATATATATATATATATATATATATATATTTTTTTTTTTTTTTTTTTTTTTAATTATTTATTTATTTATTTTTCATTCCCTGTAGGTTTGTACAGTTGGTGAAAAATCAATTTTGTTCATTGAAGCGTTAAACGTTAATGTTGTCTGGAGAACCAAACAAAGCGCGGATCTGATTCTGTAACGGGACTTGGCAGGATATTACGGACTGTTGAAGATTATCCCACAATCTATCAATATGCTTCAGTGTGGATTATGTCTCACACGAGGTGAAGGAGTGATTCGTAAAGGAAATCAATACTCTGACGCCTCGTAGGACCCAACACTTGGGTTCTGCAGCGCGGGGAGTCCTCGGTTATTATTTCTATTGCTCTTCAGATCATCGTATAACGAGATGGATGATGTGCGGATTAGTGTGGTGGTGATGATACAGGTAGAAGACTCTGGAGAGGACGGATGTGTCCCGCGTCTGCTTTTAATCTGAGACAGCTCTACTTTTAGGATTTGTCCGGAGTCAGATTAGAAGAACACATAGTCATAAATCTTCCTCCCGACTTGCCAGGGCAGGTGGGGTGGGTGCTCACTTTGTCGTCATCCATATATATATAAAGCCCCGTGTCCTTTGGGCATCTTTCACGTCATTGGCTTCAGGGCTGCTTAACGCTTAACGGGTGGGTATGTTATGACCAAGCGCCTACAGACGGCCGTATGCTGGGGCGGTTGGTGTTTCAGTGTTAGCCTTCCACTGCAGTGATGAATTACTGTAT
The DNA here is from genome assembly GCA_019802435.1 of Corydoras maculifer. NCBI lineage: Eukaryota > Metazoa > Chordata > Actinopteri > Siluriformes > Callichthyidae > Corydoras > Corydoras maculifer. The sequence goes on from JAFMOD010001165.1 coordinate 106,098, forward strand.
GTCAGACGTCTACGATATGCCCCACGGCATACCCGGGGGCTACACCGTACCCGGCGGAGGTGAATACTGCATGTACGGTGGCAACGGGCCGCCTTTCGGCCACTGTGAGCCCCAGCCTCTGCATCACCACCCCCCCTGTATGGAGCAGGCCTGGCCGCAGAGCCAGCAGTACCCGGCCGCTTATCCAGGCGGCGGCCAAGCGTTTAAGAGCGAGTTTTGCGGCGTGGACGTGCCGCTCAGCCAATACCACCAGCCTGAGTACTTCTCCGATGGCAGGCCCGACTTCACCCAGATGCACTGGATGCAGATGCCACATAAAAAAGGTACCACGGTTCGAGAACGAGGTGCAGAATCTGATCTCGCTTCAAACTATTGAGTTAGAGAATCGATCAGAGCTAACATTTACTGAGAGATGCCCTTGAGCGATTAACAAAAGCCTGGTATAGATTCTACAACATATTGATGTTATTGAAGTCTGTGGATGTGAATATAAGCATTGTAAGGTTTATTTTGTATTACGAAACTTCATCATGTGGGTTTAAAGTTGTTAGATGAGTGGTTGGTTGATGTTGGTGTGTGTGACCCGAATAAAATAAAGTATCTCTGTAGCTTATTGTACTAAAATTGTTCAAAATAAAACAGCCCACTATATATATATATATATATATGTGTGTGTGTGTGTGTATATAAAATAATATAGATCATAAAACATTCATTTGAACTGAAATTTCAATTTTATATATATATATCTCATTGAGATTGAAATTTCCGTTTGAATGAATGTTTTTATGACCTATATATTTTTTTTCCTTAAAATAAACAAGTGCGCATGTTTTCTGTTGGTTTCCGTTCCCGTCCTGTTTACGGAACCATGTTCAGTGCGTCCACTGCGTGCCTGTTCCACAATAAACATCTTTCAGAAACTTGAAGAGCTGGAAATACGTGACCTGAATGATGGATGAGACAACATTGTATAAATTAATTCATTTGAGTTGGGTGTTTTTTTGGAAAGCATTTGGAATTTTTAACATTTAAAGGTTAAACTTTAATATCTTTATATTTGCATGAGAACTAATGGTAAAGCCAACTGAGAGCCGTTTGTGTGTGTGCATGTATGTGTATATATCTCCAAATGCCACCGTCCTTCTCTCAGGACAGGACACCTAAAGACTTTGTTCCAACTGATTCCTCACCTGATTATTATGATAACATCAGCGGTGCAGCTTTATAATCACGTGTCCTGACTGATCGCTGAATCAACATGAATTAAGTGCTTCTTTACATGAACTTCAGATCTATAAAAAAAGAAATGGCAAATTAACTTATCATTACACCATAATATTCATAATTACAACTTTCATTAAATAGAAAACAATGACCAGTGTTAAACTCTTTACACAGACTAAAAGGGATTTCCATACAAACATCACGACAAATAGATTGTTTTTTTATTATAAAACATTTTTCAGGACATTAATCCAATTTAGGACTGGATTTAATCCCTGATGAGAAATACAGCTGCATGACCTGCAACGAGAAATCAATAAAAAACAACAAAAATGACAAACTACATATAAAAATAAGCATATATATAATTATGGAATAAAAATATCTGTGTATTTTGTGCATACAGTCGTAATTAAAAGGTTTATTTTTATATGTAATAAACAATTAAATAACAAAGTTTGAGCGAAACACCTTCACATCTCTAAAAACAATAAGGGCCAAGAGTTTGTACATTATTGTGAATCAATCAAAAGTTGCCCTACTGCTTTATCACTATAATAAAAAAGTTTCATTAATTAATTAATTACTAGTAAACTCCTCTGCAACTTGCAATTAGTTTTTTCCAGCAGCACTGCTTTGTCTGATGATTTCTACTAACACCACACTCCCCGCTAGGGATGAGACGATTAATTGTTGTTGCAATTAATCACGATTTAAAAACATTACTGTTATTTAATCGTAAGTTCACCTTAATATCGTCATGATGACGTACATTAGAAAAAATATGCTGAGAGAAACTCATGCAGAACAGAAATAAAGATCCCCCTGCAGGTTTACTTTGTCTTTACAGGAAAATCCTAGATTTCTTTTAAATATATGAATATGTACTTTAAGGAACACAGATTGTTTTTTTACCTTCATTTTCACAAAAAAATGTAATATTTTGTGTTATTATACAGCAAAAGCCCTGCATTATCTTTTTCTTTTTATTATTATTGTTATTGTATTATAATTGTCTTATCCCTACTCCCCACCACATCAGTGTGAAGGGGATGAACAGAGATGTGGAGAAATAAAAGGACTTCATACGTATTTATTGCATATTTATAAGAACAGTGAGAGTAGAAACCGTTAACGCGGCGACTAAAGTATCTCATAATTCATGCATAAGGTGTAAAATATTATTGATTACAAACATTATGAGCCGTTGAGCTTATTTTAGCCTGTTTGTTCCCTAATGTTCCCCTCAAGTGTTTTTTCCGCTGCTCGTTGACCGTTGTTCTAAGTGGATGTTCTCGCTGACCTGTCTTCTTAGTGTTAATAAAGATAATTAAAGGTAATAAAGTGGAATAAAATGTTTCAAATCTTTATGGTTTTACAGCTGATTTTATTAAACAATCTTAAAGACAGAATCCTCTGAGAATCCTCAGAGACGTAAGAACTAAGGTTCTTGACTTGATCGAAACTTGACTTGATCTAAAAACTTTTTTGTTTTTGTAAAGAACTGCTGGACATTTTACACGTTTGTTGTTCGTGCAGACATGTGAATAAATCCATAAATAAAGCATTAACTTATAAAACCTGAAGATTTGGAGATTGTGTGGAGATTGTGTTGTGTATGGAGTCTGTGGGGTGTGGGTGTGTCCACTTTGTGTGTGAATTTTTTGGTATGTGTGGAGTTTGTGTATTTTCTGTATGGAATTTGTGGTGTGTGTGAGTGTGAAGTTTGTGTATGGAGAGTGTGTGTGTGTGTGTGTGTGGAGGCTAATGTACTGAGATGCAGACAGGTGAGCAGATGGCTGGAGCTTATTGAAGCGACCTTCTGCTCGTGTATTGATCATAAACGTTATTGATCTTCAAAAGCAGCCGCAGCAGCAGTATGAGCGTCGGGGGATTTATTTTGGCTCGTGCTCATTTTGGTATTAATCTGTACATTATTTCAGGCGGAAAGCAGTTTGTGAGCGAGTCTGTTGCTTCTTCATGATACAGATTTTTATTTCAATATTTTCTTGTTATTAAAAAAAAAAGTATTCAAGTTAGAAAAAAATTAGATAGACAATCATTTTCTTTGTCTTTTCCTCATTTGTTGTTTTTTTAGGGTACATACCAAGCTACCTGGACAAGGACGAACTTTGTGTAGTATGTGGAGACAAAGCAACAGGATACCATTACCGCTGTATCACCTGCGAGGGCTGCAAGGTGACATTCATCTGTGTGTGTGTGTGTTTGTTTGTGTGTGTCTTCGTCAGTATCTGTGTCAATGTCACTGAGTGTTTGTGTGATAGAGAGCCTGTGTGTGTGGGGGGCGGGGGGGTCTGTAAGTTGCTATTTAAAGACATATTTGTGTGTTGGTATATGCTGTTTGTGTGTGTGTGTGTGTGTGTGTGTGTGTGTGCGCACATGCGTGCACATGCGTTTGTTCACGTGTGCCCATGTGTGTGGGTCTCTCAATGCTTGTGAGTCTGTATAACCTCTAAGTAAATGTATGTATATGACATGTCTGTCTGTGTGTGTACCTCTAAGGTAACGTAAGGCAGCGGTTCTTAAACTTTTCAGACCAAGTAGCACCCATAATAAAACCAAAACTTTTAAATACCACCTGTTCTTCATTACGGAACAACATATGGCAAACATCGATTAGGTGTGAGTGTATATTAAAGCAATAAGGTAGGAGAGAGATTAGGCATTAGTATGAATAAATCTAAATCACAAAAAAGAATTATTGTTGGGCACATCGCATAGAAGACTACAGTTACACCTCTTTCCTGTGATTAACGGCACGGTAGCTTAGCATGTTCTCTCAGCACTGGGGATCCAGGTTCGATCTGGGTGTTTCCATCTTCTCCCCGTGTCCGTGTGGGGCCCCTCCGGGTTCTCCAGTTTCCTCCCACACTCCAAAAACATGGCTTCAAGGTCTGAATTGCCCTTAATAATGTGTGTTTGTACGACCCTAGTAGAGGAGTAAGCAGAAGACATTGAATGAATACACAACCTCAAGGGTCTTATTTATTCTATAAAACAGTTTTACACAATACACAACACAATAATAAAAAAACAAGGTTTTGTTTATAAATACGTTGATTGAACGTTGATACGCTAATAAACTGGAATTTTGCGACATAATCTAGTCTGTTTTTTTTTTTAAATAAACCCTCATCATGTTTCCAATTTATCAATCAAATACCGCCATCTAGTGGGCAAATTACAGAACGCATTTTGTTAAATATATCGGGAAATGTAATGTATATCCATACCATTATCAGATTTACTACATTGTGCTACCACAGTTTAAGAACCACTGTCTTATGGCATGTCTCTGTGTATGTGTGTATGTATGTATATATGCAAATGTGCAAACCTCTAAGTTAACATATATCTTATAACATGTCTGTCTGTCTCAGTGTGTGTGCAAGCCCTTTTATGTGAGGCTGTTTCATGGTATGTCAGCCGGTCTGTGTGTGTGTGTGTGTGTGTCTGTATCTGTGTGCAAGCCGTTTCATGTGTGAGTCTGTTTTTCCTCTATATCTTTTATGTGTCTCAGGTTGAAATCATTTATAAAGCTCCTAACTGTGTTGTTTGTCAGCAGGACATTTGTATTTATTTTGTGTGTGTGTGTGTGTGTGTGTGTGTGTGTGTGTGTGTGTGTCACTTGTGTATCATTAGCTCCTCTTTACTGTAAAGTTTGGGTTTATTGTCAGCAGGTTGTTCAGTACATATTTTGTGTGTGTTTGTGTAATAGGTTAAGATCATTAATAAGTGTGTGTGTGTGTGTCTGTGCATGTGGCAGGTTCAATTACTCACGTTTTCCCATCCTTTTGGTTGCAGGGCTTTTTCAGGCGCACGATCCAGAAGAACTTAAACCCGACGTATGCCTGTAAGTACGAAGGGAAATGCGTCATCGACAAAGTCACGCGGAACCAGTGCCAGGAATGTCGCTTCAAGAAATGCCTCGTGGTTGGCATGGCGACCGACTGTGAGTCTTGCCTTCACTGTTATACTGTATGAAGGTGTGTGGCAGGCTTTAAATGACCTCAGGAGTAATAGCCCCCCCTGCACAGTGGGGTAAAAGTGCATTCTACCTCAGACCCTGAAGTTGACCATGATGAGACCCGTTAAAGGAAGAGCTGTGTGTTGTATTAACATTAGCTGGGGGTTGTCCTCATACTTCTAAATATTAAAGTGTATGTTAAGTTTGGGGGTGGCATGGTGTCTTAGTTGTTGGCATGTTCTCCTCTCAGCGCTAGGGATTCCCGGTTCAAATCCCCATCTGGGTGGAGTTTCCTTTTTCCCGTGTCTGCGTGGGTTTCCTCTGGGTTCTCCGGTTTCCTCCGACAGTCCAAAAACATGGATCAAGTCAATTGAGTTCTCCAAAATTGCCCCATATAGAGTGTGTTTGTGTGAGTGAGTGTGTGCCCTGTGATAGTTTGGTGCCCTGTCCTGGATGTATCTCCCCAGCACCTGAGACGTTCTCTCCTGGATGGGCATGGGGAACCCCCCCCTTTGACCCTAATAGAGGATAAAGCGGAAGATAATGGATGGAGGATGGATATTAAGTTTGGTGTTGTTGTGTATTCATGCCCTTGATATATCGAGTCCAGTCCTATTTACGGATTAATTGCCCACTTGTGTCCTCCTCCAGTGGTGCTGGATGACAGCAAGCGGCTGGCGAAGCGGAAGCTGATCGAGGAGAACCGGGAGCGGCGGAAGCGGGAGGAGATGCAGAAGATGGTATGGGACCGACCAGAACCTTCTCAGGAGGAATGGGACCTGATCCGCATCGTCACCGAGGCTCACATGGCGACCAACGCCCAGGGCAACCACTGGAAACAGAAGCGCAAATTTCTGGTAAGGATTTCCCTCCTCAGCGAAACCAGCAGTATCGACATGAGCGACCTTTTCTAGCGTTCTCCTGTCGGGTCCTTCACATTCACGTTCTGTCTCGTCTATGTCCCAGTTCTCTTGTAAATTCCTTTTCCTCCAGTTTCTGTTTTATCTTTCTTTACCTGAACTTGATTTCCTTTCTTTCTTCCTGTTCTCTTATAGTATTCACTTCTCTCTTTATTAATCCATTTCTATTTAACTTCCTCCTGAATTTTCGAGTCGTGTTGCTCGGTATCATGTTCCTGATTCCAGCCCTTTCATACCAGTTCTCCAAGCCCTATTTAATGGTGTCCAAAGTCCCCATTTCCAGATGTCTCTATTCAACTCCTCACATTCAGAAGTTCAACCTCTTCAACCCTTTTCTTGTTGTCCTGCATCCTGTCCTGTCCATCTTTCCCTCTACCTTCTCTCCTCAGCAAGACTTTATGTATGTGTTTGTCTTTCATAGAGAGGAACGTGTTAGCTGGATGCTGATGTTCCACAAATTTAAAGGCACATCCTGTAGTTCCACTCGGTTCTCGGTCCATCTCATGCTCTCAGTTCTGTCTCTTCCCTCTGTCTCTCCATGTTTCCCGTCTTTAACAATTCGCCTTTCTGTTTTGCTTTGGAATCCTAACTGTCCTCTGAAGGTTGATGTCTGCCTTGGACTTTGCAGTGTGTTTCCATGTTCACTTTATAAAAAAACATCCTGATATTATTAATAACACAGAACCGGAACCTTGCACATATATATCTCACCTTCTGACCATGAGTGGAAGAGAATGAATACATGTTCTGGAATACAAAATGTAAAAATTAAAGTTAAAAGATGACTTTAATTTTTACCAATTTTACATCCTTTAGTGATATTTTTTGCTCACTCTTGGTTGGTACAGGACTTCAACTCCTCAACACACTGACTTTCATCGGAATAAAACATCAGGTCATTCAGTAAACGGCTCAATCCGAAACAATTTACATGCATCACAACCTGATGGTTGAGGTCAGAATACAGGGTCACTCATAATACTGCACCCTGGAGCAATAAGGGTAAGGGTTTTTCTCAAGGACCCACATTGGTAACTTTCAATAGCCCTGCGATTTGAACCCACAACCTCCAGATTGAAGCCCTAACCACTAAGCTACCACCACGTTGTGGCTTAGTGGTTAAGCTGTTCTGAAGGTTGTTTAAGTTTAAGTTCAAGTAATTTATTTATATGGCGTTTTTACAATAGTACATTGTCACACAGCAGCCCTACAGTTTTATAAACCTTTGAACCTCCAAAGAGCAAGCCACAGCGACAGTGGCAAGAAAACACCTGTTGTGTTGTTCTTTTAAGGTAGAAACCTTGGGAGGACCAAGAATCAGGGGGGGACTCATCATCCTTGAGCGGCCGGGCAGAGGCTGTCTTGTCAGTTTAAATCCCAGTTCCTGGAGCAAGACCCTTAACCCTTACTGCTCCGGGAGTGCGGTATTACAGCTGACTCTGGGATTTAAATGTACTGTAATAAACCTTGTGCATCTGTGATGTAGGCAGATCAGCTGGAACCAGTGTTGGATCACATGAATGAGCAGAATGAAGTCAGGTTGTCCTGCTGAAATAATAATGTACATCCCATGAATCGAAATGTCCTTATATACAGTGCGTTTGCCTCAGTGGCTTTACCCATGCAAGAAACCCATGCTGTGGTTGAATGTTAGTTGGTGTATCCACGTCGAGTCGAGTCCACGTCGCCCTGTTTGGGTTAAAAAAAAAAAACACAAATCCAAACTAATTTAACCCATCCATGAAGTAACACACACACACACAGACACACAGAGTTCAAATATAGGTTTTCATACTTCCAGATCTGTTATATTGAATCATTTTCCTTTTAAAGGAAATGCCCTTTTTATTTTTTATTCTATTTATTTACTTAGAGGACTTTAGGTGGAATTGATGGAGAAATTCTAGTGTTCACAAACCCTTTAAGATCACTGTGAGAACCTAACACATGTCCTGTTTTTCCAAAACTGATTTATAAAACCAGAACCTGTACAGTAGTGATTAAAGTTGAACTGTTGACCCCAAGTTTAAAGGTTCGAGTCCTAACAGAGAGCTACTTTTAAAACCTTAACGATGCCTGTATCTTATCAGCAGCGTTATCAGTGCTGTCTTAGGGTGTCTGCTAAATATAAAATAAAATGTAACTTTATTTACTTATTTAATCAGACAATACACATCATCTTCGCTGTATTTTTCCGCTGTCATGTCTCAGTTTCTCACCCCGCAGCTGACATGTATACAGTATCAGTATTAAACGCTGATTGATGCTCCAGCATCAGCATCTCAAAAAAGTTGGCCATCATGGAAACGCAGTGCAAACTCCCGAACTGGCTCTGTTTCTCTGTTTCTGTCTGCACTGTCTCACTGTCTCATCTGTCTTCAGTTTCAACTTGTTTTTCTTTTAGTTGGCTTGACTCGGGTTCTTCATTGAAACTTCACGATCCCTGTTGATTGCCCAACAGGTCGAGGAAGCAATGCTACTTAATGAAATAACTTGTAATTTATTCTATACTTCTGACCAGAGTGCAGTGGGGGTGAAGGAAAGCAAGGTAAGAACCAATAGAACAAATGCATTTGACTTGCTTTCTTTCTTTATTCATTTGTGGTTTATTTTTTCCACCTCAAAGCCGCTGCTTCCCGGTTTGTCTTTTTATTTATTTATTTATTTTATTTATTTATTTATTTTTTGCTCTCATATTATTTTGATTTGATTGCTGTGGATGGATTTTTGTGCTAAATGCTTGTTTGCATCAGACTCGAGGTGTTTACAGATCAGCTCTTGTTAAGCTGTCTCTCCAGAGCACATTCATTGATCTAAAAACACAGGGAGTCAGAAACACGGGTGCGAGGCTGGGCTCCGGACCCCGTGCTCCCATCTGCTCTTTATTTGATCAGGTCGTTTCCACGTCATTTTTCACATCATGTCATTTCTGGTCAGAAGAGTGTACGTTAATAAATCGGGTTGTTTCAGTGAGTAACCCTGGTCCTCATCAGCGGCGGAAGGCTGATTGTGTAATCATGGCTCTGCTGCCTCTTCCTACTCATTCTTCATCAGTTTCATTCTCGTCTTTATCATCGTTTTATGATCACAGCTGGCACCAGCTCTTTTTTTTTTTTTTTTTTTTTTTTTTGTTTTTTTTTTTGCTTTATTAGACAGGAGTGAGGCATTCACATGTCACAGCTTCCATGTGTGTCATATTTAGGGTCTTTGCGTTTGAGCTGAGCGTCTGGTAAAGTACAGACTCCGTTCTTCCCTCTTGTTCCAGGCTGAAGACATTGGTCAGGGCAGAATCATCAACACACCCGAAGGAAGCAAAGTGGACCTCGAAGCTTTCAGTCAGTTTACAAAAATCATCACCCCTGCAATTACACGCGTGGTGGACTTTGCCAAAAAGTTGCCTATGTTCTGTGAGGTAAGTCAAAACAATTCATCAAATTATAATTCTAATCTGAGTTGAACTCTTAATTGGATTACTGCCACCTTCTGACAACAGTGATGTAAATATGTTATATACATACAGTACCAGTCTAAAGTTTGGACACGCCCCCTTCTTCCTCCACTTACCATATGGATGGACTTTGTGGTTTTCCAATTACAGACAGTAGTCTATCTGTGTTCTTTGTTGTTGTTAGTTCTCTATTGGTCAGGAGAATCACAGAACAGGTATCATTTGGGTGGTGGATTGTTTCTTTTCGGTTCTGCAGTGACACTGATGTGTCAAACCTCATTAAACATCTTTATGCATCTTGGTGCTCAGCTTCCTAGAAGAGTAGAAGCTGTTCTAATTGCTGTAAAGGTAGAACATAATAATAAAATGATCATAAAATCTTATAATCCCTCCTGTAGGCCTGACAATACAATTGTTCTTGTTTTTTACATGATGATTACTATCGGTGATATTATGCCAGTTGTGTTTCCTTAAATTAAAGGTTAAATATATATTCATAGATAAAATGCAGAACCATGAAAGCAGATAATTTGCATAATGATAGACAGCATCGCTGCAGGATTTCCTGAGTCGAACTGTATAGACATCCTGATTGTTTCCTGTCATATACAGTCTAACAGTTAACAGTTTAACATTTACCACAGCGGTTAAATGTTAAAAACTTTCAAAGGTTTAATTGCACTAACTCCATAGTTAATGCTATAAATCACAATTAGAGTCTGTAATATGAAACACGTGCTAAAAGGGCAACTTTAAATGTTTTCTATAAAGGACATAATGACTTTAGAACCTCGACATAGAACTATACTTTTAAATATATTTTTTTAATTACTAATTATATTGTTTTTAACCTTTATATTGTTTTTATACACATTTCCTATTTCATTAGTTCCACTTACAATATGAACACACTGTAGTTACTGTATACAGAGTACAGTAACTAGTGTTAGTCCCCTTTACCCTGCAGTCTAATAACCAGCACAAATACAGTGTAGGATGTGTTTGATTCTCTGTACTGCAGTGACTCTTGGCGTTGGTATTTGTTGTATTGTGATTGGATCAGACACTTTAGTGCTGCTGGACTTTTAGATGTAATAGTGTAGATGTAACGTCATTGGCAGTAGCTCTTTCAGTTCAGTTTATGGTAATCAGTCTCTGATCCTTCTTGCTAGAATGCTGTAAATACACAAAGCAAAGACAACGAGTGCACATGCTGAAAACTAAGAAACAAAGAGTCCAAACCACCATGCAACTATAAAAATAAATTATTGTGAATAAATCACGGGAAATGGAAGGTGTTAGGCTTGACGCGATGCAATGCCAATCACAAAATGCCACCATTAGTGGACTATTAGAGAACAGACAGCTAACAGAGGATGTAGAAAAGCAAATAGACTACAGTTTGTAATTATAGAACTACAAAGTCTATCTACATGGTGGAGCTGATCACATGGACAGTGAGTGTAGAAACCAGATGGCTGTATTTGTTATCTTTTTGACAAGTAAATCACTAAATGTTCTGCTAAAGTCATAAATCTGTAGGTAGTTTCCTGTAATTTTTTTTTTTTAAATAAACCGGATATCTTATTTATATAGACTCCATAAAACACAAAGTCATCATTAGACATTAACCACAGGTCCAAATACTAATAGAACAGTGAGTGGTAGTTCAGTGGTTAGGGCGTTGGGCTATCAATCTGAAGGTTGACGGTTCAAATCCCAGGTCCACTGATGTTACCAATATGGGTCCTTGAGCAAGACCCTTAACCCTCATTGCTCCAGGGATGTTGTGATGAACCCTCTGCTCACCTTTTTTTTTGGATAAAAGCATCCAATAAATGACCAAATGTAAATGTAATGTAAATGTAGAACAGGAACCGTCAGACCTTCAGTCTGCAGTCAGGATTAAATGGGGAGTGTTTGTGATGCCCCGCTGCGCTGTGTGTGCTTCAGCTCCCCTGTGAGGATCAGATCATCCTCCTGAAGGGCTGCTGTATGGAAATCATGTCTCTCCGCGCTGCTGTGCGCTACGACCCCGAGAGCGAGACGCTTACACTGAACGGAGAGATGGCGGTGACGCGCGGTCAGCTAAAGAACGGTGGCTTGGGGGTGGTCTCAGATGCCATCTTTGATCTCGGGGTCTCGCTCTCCTCCTTCAATCTGGATGATTCGGAGGTGGCGCTGCTGCAGGCCGTCATCCTGCTGTCCTCAGGTGAAGCAGACGCAAGCGCCGACATTCAGACTGTAACATATTTAAGTTCAATCAAGATTACTAAATAGGACATAGTGCACAATGAACTGAGCAGATATTTAAAGGAGCAGTGTTTAAGAATCGGTGACCCCCCCACATGATGAAGTTATAATTCTAATATAGTTCTATTATGAACCCATCATGTGGGGTTCACTGATTCTCACATACTGCCCCTTTGAATATCTGCCATCGGTCGTAACAGACATCGAGTTGAATTCTTACAAAGTCAAACTTTTCTGATGCGTTCGGACTTGAGATGTTCAGGCGTTCAGATGTTGACTTGCATCTGATCTGCAGATCGCCCTGGTTTAACGAGCATCGACCGGATCGAGCGCTGTCAGGAGGACTTCCTGTTGGCTTTTGAGCACTACATAAACTACCGCAAGCACAAGATGGCTCACTTCTGGCCCAAGCTGCTGATGAAGGTGACGGACCTGCGAATGATCGGCGCGTGCCATGCCAGCCGCTTCCTGCACATGAAGGTGGAGTGTCCCACCGAGCTGTTCCCCCCACTCTTCCTCGAGGTGTTTGAGGACTGACCAAACCCAGCTCATCACCGCGTGACCCCGTCCCCACACACCACACCACCTCGCCCTTCGTCCAACATGAACTCGGTCATCGCTCACTACTGAGTGCTGTTGCATTCCACACGTCTAGAAGTAGCTCTCCATTATAGATGGACCATTCCTTATATGATGCGGGTACATGTGAATAACCCCCCTCCCCCTATCTTCCTCTTTCTCCCTTGCAGTTTGTCTTGTACATTTTCAGTTACTTTGTGTATTTGTACAGTTCTTCAGTGAATATATCTGCTGGTTGCCGGTTGGTTCATCACTCACCCAGCTGTGTGAGCTATGCATCTGTGTCATGCAGCTTCCCACATTAAGTAGAACCCGGTTCTGCGAGTAACTTACAAAGAAACTTTGTTTTATAAAGTCTTTGATACGTCAACCCACATCCAGAGAATTTTTAAAGGGCAACACCAGCGAATTCATCTGATAAATCCAATCAAATGTACCATTGTATTTTTGAGAAGATTAAAAATACATGACTGCATGAACAGTGTCAGCTTAATTAGAAACATCTAACGACTTTCATGAGGAAACATGACGGCACGATGGTCTAATAAGGTTGATGATGCAGCCTGTTGGTGCACAGCTGAGTCTGTAGGTTACAATCTTAAGTTTGTTTACCGCAATGTGAGTCGAACATTAGAGAAGTGTTAGAGAAGTTAGAGAAGTGGTTAGAGAAGTGACTAGTGTGCATCAACAGCTCTGTGTGCATCAACAACCAATCAGCATTTAAAACAAATATCAAATTGTTTGGGGAGCTGAAAGAATTTCTTCAGTGTTTTAAAATTATTATTATTATTATTTATAATAAATGCTAATGCACATTATTGTAGCTACTGCAGGGAAAATTTGACTTCCTCCTACAGTCCAAAAGCATGGACTCAAGGTATATTGAATGCTCTAAATTGCCCCATATAGTTAGTGTGTGTTTGTCTGTGTAAATGAGTGTGCCCAGCGATAGATTGACCCCTGTCCTGGGTATCCTTCCCAGTACCCGAAACGTTTTTTTAGTGTAACTTTTGTAAATGTACTAATAAACAACCATAACGGACTTACATTTCCCGGTTTAGCCTTTACACATCATAATCTTTTAACAGCTGCACACCCCACCAAGAGGCCAAAATCTGGGGAACTCAATCAGTTGTGCAAAATATTTCACAATTGCTGTAACGCAAAACCACAGTCCAGAACACTGACCAAGTGGGTCTATAAAAACATGTAAATCACCTCATTGTAATGTACAGAGAGAAAGATTTTCTAGATTATTAATATATTATCAGAAATTCTAATATGGTTTATAATGGAGATACAAGTTCAGGAAAACTTCAGTTACCGACAAACTACACAAACACTTCAGTAATAAAGTCCTCAGGACATTTTCTCTCTTACAAAATGTCCCTGACCTTCGTTTCACTCAAAACAAGTGATTTGGCATTAAATTAACCAGTTTCTAAATGTCAGACCAGGTGCAATGGGTAATGCTCTTGCCTTACGGCAACAAAATCATGTCCATGGAGGTTTGCACAATCCAAAAACAGGTTGATGAGTAAATTAAAGACAATAAAACTGCACACAGATGTCCATCCTCATACACTAAAGTAGAGTACTAGAATAAGCTGCAGCATTTAATAAGGATATGAGGTTTCAAACCACAATGAATAAGCTCTATGTCCCAAAGTGTGTTTATAATGATGATGTCTGTGGTTTTTACCAATGCAGACATGTCTTTACTAAATTAACACATTTATACAGGTTTGCTGGTGTTGCCCTTTAAGAGTATTTTTTTATAGTCCTACCTTCACACGTTTACACATATACCTACAGGTTCTTGTATAGTGTCACAGAAAAGCTGTAAGATCAGATTTAACGTCAGAAGAACGTGTGCAGGAGCATCGGTCAGCATCTACATCACACAGCCAACTGTTTAGGTGCCAAACAAACAGTCTGTGTTCCCCGAACGAGGAAAACCCAGGTTTTCGTATCCTTCCATCTCCACACCCTTTAGCCCACTGGATCGCTCTCTCTCTTTACCTCACAGGAACTTTCATCTGTTCAAGTCATACGTTGCAAGACAGACAATGCCAATGGCTCTGCTCGGACTCGATGGTGCTATAAGTTTGCCTATTTATACCTCGCTCAGCCAACCTCAGAATTTGGGTGGCACACCCACCACACCCAGCGGGATGCAGACCAGTGGGCGGGAAGGTGAGGCGGCCCACTGTTTTGTAACTCGATCTCGAAAATGTCATGAAAGCACCTTCAGCGTTTGTTTGTTCATTCGATTGTTTGTTCTCTCCTCTGTCGTCACAGTGTACTGCAAAACGATTTTAATCACATACCTCTACCGCTCTTAACGAATCCTGACTAGTAGAAACCAACAACCACAACACTTTGCCTCAAGCGTGAATATTCATCTGTTAAAAAGTGCTGCCTTTCTAAAGCAATAGCTCCAGTGGTTCCTGCTTATTTATGACTACGCGCTCTCTCTCTCACACACACACACACACACACTCAGAGGAAATGCTCAGACAATCAGAGTGAGAAGAAAGAACACAGAGTGAGATTGTTCAGCTGTGTGGTTCAGGATAAAGTTTGTAAACCGTTTGAAATGGCTTTGGTCATCAAATAAACACAAATTTACTTTTCCTTTAAAAGGCTTTATAGTAGCAGCTTTCTGTTTTATTGATGGGATCCTGCAGCGTGCCGGTGCTGCTTAAAGGCACATTATTATGCATGATGCCCGCTGTTCACACCTGATCACACACACACCGGCTCATCAATGGAAACCGCTGAATTTAGAACCCCATTCATTTAATGGAAAACTCTTGAAATCCATCCATTATCTTCCGCTTTATCCTCTATTAGGGCTGGGGGGGGTCCCCCATGCCCATCCAGGGGAGAACGTTTCAGGTGCTGGGCAGATACACCCAGGATAGGGCGTCAATCGATTGCTGGGCACACACTCACACATACACACTATATGGGGCAATTTTGGAGAATTCATTTGATCCATGTTCTTGGACTGTGGGAGGAAACCGGAGAACCCGGAGGAAACCCACACGGGGAGAACATGGAAACTCCACCCAAATTGAGGATTCGAACCAGGAATCCCTAGGGCTGAGAGGAGAATGTGCTAACCACTTAGCCACCGTACCGCCCAACTCTTGAAATCATTTCGCACAAAGTTTACAGAAAGACCGATCCTCGTTCACGTGGATTTGCCAACTGAAGAAATTAAAAGTTTAGTAGGTTCCACTCAGTGTTTCTGAAAAATGCTTTCTATTTATTTTCATGCTGATCCTCATTCACAGACAATGTTCTGTTCCAAGTCAGGAAATCCTGAAGAATCCCGAATTTGGAGGTTTCTTTGTGAGTGCATCAGTAGTTGATGTGTGGACTTTAAATTTCTCCGAATTAACTTCCCACAGGGGGATCTTTCTCATGGCAGCAGATCCACACAACTGTAAGCTTTCTTCTAAGACTGCTGCTCATTTGATCAGCGATTTTGACATAACCTTATTTTGAAATGACTTAAGTCTTGGTCCCTAAATAGAACCCTCTGCTTAGTGAATGTTCAGATGTGAGATCCGCTAACAGATCAATCACTCCTCTTCACACAGCAAACCCAAACTACTCTCACAATAACAACCAACTCCTCTTATTTCCTTTGATAGAGACACATCTGGAATCTGTAAATTATTCAACCTTCAATATTAAATCCAACAGACAAAAGACCCACTCTGACTCTGAAGCCGAACAGAGCTGTGATGTCAGCACACACACAGCTGTCCCTAAAGCAGATTAGACATACTGCATGCTCCCATCATACAAACTGTCTGAGGAAGGAGGGGGTGGATAATAGGATCCTCTCTGCTGCCACAACAGTGACCTCTAAAGGCAGGTCAATGCCTTGATGATTAGGAAATCCAAAATATAAACCAAGTACATTTACACCATTCTGCTTCGGATACACTCTTCGTGCAGCAAGTGCACATTTCAAAGGCCTTATCAGCCTTATCAGACACTCTAAAGCCATTAACTTCAAAGAGTTTGCAAAGTTTCGCCTTCAAACTATGAACATGCATTTAAGTCTATAAAGTTCAGGGAGATGCACATGGGCCACCTTTGAACACGATGCAGAGGCTGCACGGTATTAATCTGGTCAATTTGTTCTTTTTTCTTTAAAGGCTGTGTCCCAATCCACATAAAAATTGGAATGAGAGTTCAGTTGGTGTCCAAATGTATAGTTTAATAAACAAGTTTTTGTGATGGACGTGACTGTTGTTGCTGTAAAACGAGGTTTAGGCAAATGTTTACTCAGGCTAAACTATATTTACGATGAGAATGGGATATGAGTCTTGATTCTATGTATGGAGTTGTATAAAAGGTGGTGCTTATGATCCGAACATTCTCCATTTAGTAATCCATCCATACATTAACTTCCACTTAACTCTGTACTAGGGTCACGGGTCGTAAGGCCCATCTAGGGGTGAACGTTTTGGGCATGGGGCAGATACACCCAATTCATCACTGAGCACACACACTCCAGCACAGATAAACACACACTACATAATAGCAATTTCTTTTAGAGCAGCCAATTCATCTTGAATCCATGTTTTTGGACTTTAGAAAGAAACCAGAGAAGCTGGAGTTAACCCATAGGGACATGGAGTAACATGGAAACTTCACCTAGATCGGGATTTGAACCAGGTGGCTGTGCTTATCACTATGCCACCATGCCGCCCCTTACTCAATTATAAAGGAGATAATCTGCGGACATGTTTTACAAGCAGTCATGATTTGTAATTAATCTCACTTATTCTGATAAGGCTCTGGAAATGTTGAAGCCCCTGTTTTACATTCAGTGATCAAACCATCGCAAGACTGACACTCAAACCAACACAGCGACACCCGTAGGTGCTAGTCAAAATCTAACACGCCTGTAATGTATTTTACCTTGTGGGTAAAAGCTGGTATTTCCAGACGAATCCCACACAGTCCTGAAGAGAACATACCAACGTGCCACTGTGAGAAGCTACTGTATGCTACTGAAATTTTCTTCCAAACTCAGCATCAACTTCAAATTGACAGTAGAGATTACATATTAACAGATAGGGGTGGGACTGGTAGCTCAGGGGTTAGAGGGTGTGGTGCTGTCAAACTGAAGGGTGGGGGATTAAACCCCAAGATGATGTGATGTGGGCCCTTAAGCAAGACCTAACCTTTATTGTTCCAGGAGTGCTGAATCCTGGTTAAGCCTGTACTCCGACCTCTAAACCATTAAGCTGGAATATGTAAGTCACTATGATTAAAATGTATGTACTTAATGTAAATGTTGCCTCAGGCTTTATGATTTTAAACATGAGTGCCATCATGTTGTATGATACTGTGAAAATATTCATTTATATAAAGCCTTTAACAAAGAACAAGTATGAGAGTAGAACTGGTGGATGTTTGGTTTAACTGCACCTGAAATGTTAGAAGCATCCAAGTCATTATATATGATTCTGACGCTGTATTAAGGCTTTAAAGCACTATTTTTTTATTATAATCCAATGTCAAGTGTTCCATGTGGTTTGGGACGCAGCCTCGGCCCACTGAGTTCGAAGGTCGTTCGTGTTACAGCTCCATTTTGAATGTACAAAGAGGGATTACTCATTTACAGAGTTAGTGAGATTTCAATGATGCACACTACAGATAAAAGAAACTTATTTTACACAACTGTGCATCGTATATATGTTCAGACTGTGGCCATTTGACACGTCACACACGTACAGAGTTCTTTTCCTGAAGGTGTCGATGCACTGTACAGCTCACACACACCGCGGCAGGTTAAGGTTAACAGCTTAACTTGTTAAATCTTAGAATTATTGCTTCACGTCATTCCAAAACTCGACTCTGTATGTAATTAATCACTTTACATGGTGAACGCAGCTAATCCTGGACGAGCATCCCAGCGTCACAGGCCTTTACGATAAAGCCCTCGTCTCCCGAGTGTGACGCCGTGTCAGCGAGTACGTCTGTGAAAGTGTTCGCTATAAAAATGCATCGTTCGTTTCGTGCCTCGTATTTTCAAAAAGAGAAAAATGTCGCCGTCGGTTTGCAAATGAAAGATTTGATTTGATTTTGGGTTTTACTGAATGTTAAGCTTAAGGTCAGTGGTATTCAGACACCCCCGCCTCTCCACTCCCCCAGTAACATACTTGCCTGCCTATGCAAAACACACTCACTTAGCACTTTATTAGGAATGCTATTTAAACCAGATGTCATGTTCTGCTGTTGTAGCAGGTTCTGTTCACCACTGTGCGGTGGTTATCTGAGTTATTGCAGCCTTTTTCTCAGCTCACGATAGTTTATTCTTTATTGAATTCTCGCACCGAGGCATTTCACTCCACAGCTCTGCAGCTCGCTGGAGGTTTTTGGCTTCACAATGCCACCATTCTGACCAATTCTAAAAATAAAAACACACAAACAGTCATTCAGGCTTGAACAACAACGCCACAGATATTTCTTTTCCGTTCTCGTTTTTTATGAATTGTACTGTTGTACTGTAACCACACGATTGGCTGAGTGTGTAACTGCATGAATGTGAAAGTGTCCCAACAAGTGCTTATAAGCTTAACTACCTGTCCTGTATTGGGTACTCATAAAAGCTGACTAGAGCCTCGTAATTATACAGAACTAATAATGAAACTTTTAAAATCTTTAGTATAAACAGTAATGACACCTGGTTTTGAGATTCATTTATATCTGTACAGTGACTACAGATACAGATCAATCTGATCATCATATAATAACCAAAAAAATGTCTTATTAAAAGACAAATGTCTACATATCTGACTGAACCAACACTGAACCCATGATCGGCTGGCAAACCTAAATTTTACAGCCACCTAAACAACTACATCGGAGCAGATCAGCTGAAATGTACTACTGTACTGTACTTACACAGAGTCTAAAAATGTCTATTACATAAACACATGATGTTGAATCTGAAATAATTCCATCAGCAAACAAAATTCTGCTTGTTTTTAAAGTACAGTCATTCATTGAGGCTGCAGCCATTTATACAATAACATGGTGGCTTACAGTAGAACCAATACTTTCCTAGTCCAATTGTTGTTATAGTAAGGTGTGTAAAGCCCTAACGATTTTGATTAGATTGCTAAAATGAATGCTGACTTATTAAATATAAAACAATAGAACAACCTGATTGAGCAGAAATAGATGGAACATGACCACGAACATGAAAGTGAATCAAACAGCTCCAAACTGTGGTGCTACCACCACCATGTTCTAAAACCGATCATCACGGGCTTTTTCTGTAAAAGATCTGCTAGACGAATCTTTAAGTTACAGAACACCGTGATGAAAAGCAGTCGTGTATACTTCCACCCTAAAAAGTGTGTAAACTCCAATTATCTCATAGTTTTAGTGTCCCTGTAAATGAAACTATATAATATAACTTCTGGAGCTGCAACAGACACTGGCTGCTTACACACTACTGGTAATTAATGCCAAACAATTAGTTATCCAAATAAATTGTTATAGTTGTGCTCAATCTGACTCTCCCTAAAAACTGCATAGCCCAACTTAACTAACAGCTTATAAATATAATCTGTAATATAAATTTGTAAAACTAAATGTATTGAAAAAAACAAGAACTGCACCTTTAACCCCACCATCTCCAGGGTTGTGCCCTCAAGTCTGAATGCCACTGGTCTGAGTTGAATCAGATGAAGAGATTTGAATCTGATTCGTTTTCTTCATTCGAACGGTTCATCAGTTTCTAAACCCACAGACTGATGTGTATGGTCACACACTGCAACCGTTTCAAATGTTGTAAACTGATTTGATGTCGCATGAGAGCGCTGTGAGAATGTAGTAAGCTTGACATTTCACAGGTCTTGCAAAGTCTTGTAGTTTGGATTTTGTCCAGGAGAAAAGACAATGTACTAAAATAATAATGCTCACTCTAATGGGTTTGATGTTGAAAGTGATGCTGATGATTATGATGAGGATGATGAAGATGATGTCTGTGTCGAAAATAAACTGGTTGTGGGAATAAAGATTGTTTTGAGAACTGACTGGAGAATGGGGTGGTGTTTAACCTTGAGCTGAAACGTTCCTTTGTAAATATTTGGACAACCTGCTCAGTGTTTATGGTTTTGGGCGATCAAATGAAGGTTGTGGGTTCAAATCCTGGGTCCACTGACGTTAGTGTGGTTCCTTGAGCAAGGCCCTTAACCTATAGTGCTCAGGGCATTAACCATGTGTTCGTACACCAGCCATCAATCCAGATGACATACCTATGGATAAATGTGCTAATTATCATCTCTATTGAAGTCCATCAGTATTAGAACGGCCAAAAGCAATCCCCAAGGAACATTTGGGTCATGACAACTGAAGTGGAATTTAAAGTATGGTGGCATGGTGTTTACTACAGTACATAAATAATAAATAAACCTATTGTGTGAATAAAATACAGTAGAATGGAGTTCCACATATGTATGACGGATATCATATATATAAAATCGGAATAGATGTTATAAATATGGCTGCAGAACCAAAAATATTCACATTGATTACAACATTAAAAATAAATTTGAATTTAAGGTAAAGTTTGATTCGTTATTACTATACATTAGTGATTCCTCACTATCACACTGTCTCAAAGTGGCTTCACATTTTCCTAATCCTGCCTAAACCACCCTGCAGAGGGTCGAAGCAACAGTGGCTCACTCAATCTTCTGGCTTTTGCTTTGTTTAAATAACATGTGTAAAGTTTATTGCACATTAATCTGATAGGCCCATAATAAAGCAACAAGTCGTTTCTTTTCTTGTACAATACTGACACCTTGTGGTCAGAAGTGGTGTAAATATACATGATTTTTCCTCATTTTTTTTCTTTTACTTAATTGGTTAATTTGGTTCTCATTACCTTTAAGATCTAATATGTTTGATAAATCTCTGGTTACAGTGATGAAATCTCAATTTAGTCATTGATAAGTAACAACTTTATATTTTAAGCAGGTAAATGTGTTTAAACTCAATATTGAAATGGATAATAAATTGAAAAACAAAAGTAGTAGTAAGACCTTTGTCTTCGTGTGATAGAGTGTGTACTAAGGTGTAAGAGGACAGGGTCAACCACCAGTAGGTTTGGTAATTATACATATTCGCATGTTTATGGTAAGGTGTATCTTACATCATCACACTTCATCAAAATCTCTGTTTCAGAAATCAAGTGCAGCAGGACTAGATAAGATTTGAGAGAAACAAAAATTAGCTGATAAATTAGATAGAAATGCCATGTCAGATAGTGTGTGCAGCATTTCTAAGCTTTAGGATCAGATGCCGCGGGGAGATCTGACTACAAACTGCAGAATACAATGACATGGCATCACCAACACAATAGACTTTAAATGTGAATGTTGAGTGTGGTCCTCATTCCCTTCCACCCTGAGCGATAACTAAAGTGGTTGTATATAATCTAAAACTGCCAGAGAGCGATCGAGACTCAGATAAATGGAATGCAAATCAACAAGCCATGAGGGGTCAACTAGTCATGCCAGTACTATGCATGGCTGATGAGGTACACACTTCATGAGAAAGATGAGCAAACACGCTTTCACATGCAAAGAGAATACATCAGTGACATAACCCGACAGCTTCTACAAAAGGCTGTGAAGATCATCATCAAAGATCAAACTTCTCAAGCATTTATAAAACCCACAAGCAATGTTACATACAAAGAATTGAAAAAAAGATTTGTAGTGAGAGCCAAGTGTGAATGAGACATGGTGTTAAAATAAGATTGTCCATGCTTGAAGGCACAGTTGATGATTAAAAAATGCTTTGCTGCTTTACACTTGCATTTTGCTGCTAAACCATCTTTTTGGTTTGGGTTAACGTACTGAGAATTCAATATGAGAAGTACTAGAAGAGGAAGTTAAAAAAAAAGTAGTGATGCCTTTTTTCTCTTGTAAGAGTGGTTAAAGAAGTTGGTATGCTTTTTCAATCTTGTGGTCCTAAAGATGGGCAGCACGGTGGCTTAGTGGTTAGCACAGTTCGAATCCCTATCTGGGTGGAGTTTCCATGTTCTCCCCGTGTTGGCATGGGTTTCCTCCGGGTTCTCCGGTTTACTCCCACAGTCCAAAAACATTGATCAATGTTAATTGTATTCTCCAAATTGCCCCATATAGAGTGTTTGTGTGAATGAGTCTGTGCCCTGTCCTGGGTGTATCCGCCCAGCGCCCCAAAAGTTCTCCCCTGGGTGGGCATGGGGTATGCCCCCCCCCCCCCCCGCAACCCTAGTAAAGCGGAAGGTAATGAGTGGATTGATGGATGGTCATAAAGATATGCACTTATCTGTTGGCACAAACATATGGTTGGTGAACTCAGAGTTAAATTTAAGCTTGTTAAACAACATCAGGCTAAAACAGTAAACTGCTACTGTACCCTTATTTTTGCAAGTGGTCGACCTTGCCAGCACAACGCTCTATCCACCAAAATGAGCTGAATAAACCGAATAAGGTGAAGAAGGTATGAAAATGCAGCAGGCAGTGAGAACTCTAGCAAGTTTATCATTTATCCTCACAAGTACAGAAACATTGGTTAATAATAACATTGGTTATTATCGAGGTGAAATTATTTCACAGTTCTGTATAACTTGGGGCAGCGCAGTGGCTTAGTGGTTAGCACGTTCGCCTCTCAGCGCTAGGGATTCCCAGTTCGAATCCCCATCTGGGTGGAGTTTCCATGTTCTCCCCGTGTCTGCATGGGTTTCCTCCGGGTTCTCCGGTTTCCTCCCACAGTCCAAAAACATGTATCAAGTCAATTGAATTCTCAAAAATTGCCCCATATAGAGTGTGTCTGTGTGAGTAAGTGTGTGCCCAGCGATGGATTGGTGCCCTGTCCTGGGTCTATCTGCCCAGCGCCCGAGACGTTCTCCCCTGGATGGGCATGGGGAACCCCACCGCGACCCTAATAGAGGATAAAGAGGGAGATAATGGATGGATGGATTAATCCTCTAATAGAGTCGGGGGGAATGGCGGTCCGCATGCCCATCCAGGGGAGGGCGCCAATCTATCAATGGGCTCACTCACACAGCCATACACACTATATGGGGAAATTTAGAGCATTCTATTTAACGTTAATCCATGTTTTTGGACTGTGGGAGGAAGCCCACGCGGACACTGGGAGAACTTGGAAACTTCACCCAGATCGGGATCCCATCTGGGTGGAGTTTCCATGTTCTCCCCGTGTCCACGTGGGTTTCCTGCGGGTTCTCCGGTTTCCTCCCACAGTCCAAAAAGATAGATTAAGTCAATTGAATTCTCCAAATTGCCAAATTGCCCCATATAGTGTCTGTGTGTGCCCAGCAATAGATTGGTGCCCTGTCCTGGGTGTATCTGCCCAGTGCCCGAGACGTTTTCCCCTGGATGGGCATGGGGAACCCCACCGCGACCCTAATAGAGAATAAAGCGGAAGATAATGGATGGATGGACTTGCAAGTATCTTAACTTGATGCTTGGATTGAGAACACAGGGTCAGTCATGATACAGCAGCCACTGAATCAATGAGGGTTGCCGTGAAATTACCCATCACGATGTCACAAAGGTCACAACACAAGTTTTAAAGCAGATCTCACCTTTATTCACATTCATTCAGACATTACATAATTACTTTTATTTCTGACACTAGAATTTGAATTAATATATAAATATATCTTTTAAGTAACATGTCTTAATACTCTACCTTTAGGACCACACACCCACCTGATCCCAATAATCCACACTACAGAGGCGCTTAAGATACAAAACTAGCTCAGCAAAGTTTCTGTGATCTAAAGAAATTATTTCAGAAGAATCAGAAGTATCCTGGGTGGAGAACGTTGCCATGTGGAGGTCTGTAATTGCCTACATGGCAAAAAAAACCTCAGACCTGAACACACTGAAATGCTCACCAGCCATTTGGCCCGGCTTTGTGATGACGGTTCCTGCAAAAGGTGTGAACGCTAATTTACATCATCTATTCGGTTGAAATAGCAATCCGCCAAAGCCAGACTGCACCAGGCTCTTGAAGGTAATGGCAAGTGCCATGCTGATTGGTTTATTGCACGTGATGCTCAAAACACATCACACTCACAATGGCAAAGACACGCCAACACGCCTAAAAGCAAGCTGCGAGGTGCGAGGTTGAAAGCTCGCAAAAGATTGCTGAATAATTATGGAAAAGATCTGTGTTTAATCGGTGTTTTCGGAATTGCTCAGTAATAAAGTCTCTGAAACTGCTTCTTGGTGGTTGTAAAAAGTATATAAACCTCGACATACTCGGCTTCCAATACCCTGAAAAGTTAGGATGTAGATTTTAACGCTAATTGAAGCAAGGTTACCCGGGCCACACTCTGGGGCCAGGCCTGGAGGATTGGGTGGGTGAATGGGTGGGGACCAGAGGTATTTGGGTCCACCACCTGTGGGAAGGGTAGGGGTCTAGTGGTATGTGGATCGGGAAGTGGCCAAAGGCGAGGGCCTCAGCGGTCGGGTCCTCGATGAACGTAAGCTCCCACTCCTCGAGAAGGGTTAAAAGATTTTCCATTCTGTAGTTGCCCATGCTGGGAGCATAGGCGAGGGGTTGGCTAACTGGGGATAGGAATATCTGGGCCACTTTCCTTAAGTTGCTGGCCCTGGATGATGGACGGAGCATATAAACATACATACATTCAGCCAATCAGGAGCCACCAGGGCAGAGTTTGGATGTTTAGATGTATGCTATCTAATGTTTTTGTTATTTTTTTTAATCACACAATCTTTTGCTGCCTATAACTAATCACTTTGCGGCCATCTCTACTGTACAATACATTTATTTTAACTTCGAACTTGCATATGCAGCTACACGCTGTTATTTAACCCCTGCATTTCAAACCGGAAATATTAACATCCGTTTATAAGGAATACACATAGACCTCTTATTCCTGCAATCATCCCATCAGGATAGAAAACTCCCCAACCATGATGGGGATGGGCTACAGCAAATGAGCACATCAGGTTTGGCAGGTGCTTCGAAGTACAGATGTGTGAATAAGGCTGCAGGTCGTTGAGCTGTTTGGTCTGAAAACCGTTACGTGGTCCTTAATTTCGAAGATACTCAATTTCCTATGGGAGTATTTCATAAAGTGCTTGATGAGTGCACAAATATAGTTTCAAATCTCTTCAAGCAGAGGGGCATTTCACCAGCTGCCCCTTGATAAAGTTCTCCCTCTGGTTCCCTGTGATGTCTGTGTAGGGGTAATCTGTATTTTTTAAATTATTTTTGGCAACCAGTGACCTTGATTGCCTTGGTGCCTCTATTCCAGGCTGAAAGAGATACAACATGGCAACCCAGCGACATTAGTAGAGCAGAGTGACTTCAGATCTTACTAAGAGGTCATTTCAGTACGATCAGCCTTACTGTTCATTAAATCAGTGCTGAATTCTGAATAGTTACTGCATCACGGGTGGCTTCATCCCATCTCAGCAGGGTGTGGAGAACCTGAGTAGGTTCTGCGGCAGGTGTCTGAAGATCTAGTTCTCACCCCGTGTGTCTGATGAGGCCTCCAGAAGGGGCATTAACACACAAAACGGGTTCAGAGGGTCGAGGGATGTTCACAAAGTGCCGAAACGAAACTGAATTGGTGTAAAACACACCTCAAAAATCCCCCGGAAGCTGAATCCTGCTCCAGGCCTGATATCAAAACATTCATTAGGCCCCAAACCCCCCCTCGCCATTACAGGTGGACGAAATCCTGAACGGACCCGCCCGCTTTTCAGTAAACATGAGTCACTATTGCACATGCTATTTAGAAAAAGTCTACAGATCAATTCATGTGGCCATGAAAACAGGAGTCCTCCCTCCTCCAGGGTTCCACTGCAGGAGCCTGGTTTCTTGGATCCCCACCACCACCTAAAAGTCCTCCAGTTGTGGAGGTGGAAAGCACATGGGCCCGGATCCATCCGGCGGGAGTCCAGGGACTGTTCATGGTTGGACCTTAAATGCCAGCAGTTGTTCAGAGTGGAGGTTGTTGAGGGTGCGCAGCTCCGGCAGCTTCAAGAGCAGCTTGGTGAAGACAGCGCTCTCGTTTGGGTGGCTCTGCGCAATGAGGCTACGCAGCGCACGGAGCAGCGACTCCTGCAGCGTCTCCACCGACTTGGAGTTCTCCAGACCGGAACGGTCTGCGGAGACAGCGGCACGTGGGGTTAGACTCAGATTTACACATTACGCTTTATTACATCATTCAGGGGGAGGCGGCACAGGGGCTTAGTCGTCACACGTCAGCCCTATTAGCGCTGGGGATTCCCGGTTGGAATCCCAATCTGGGTGGAGTTTCCATGTTCTCCCTGTGTCCGTGTGGGTTTTCCCAGGGTTCTCCGGTTTTCTCCCACAGTCCAAAAACATGGATCAAGGTCTATTGAATTCTCCAAGTTGCCCCATATAGAATGTGTCTGCCCAGTGATAGATTGGCACCCTGTCCTGGGTGTATCTGCCCAGTGCCCGAAACGTTCTCCCCGGATGGGCATGGAGAACCCCCACCCCCCCGCAACCCTAGTAAGGGATTAATCAGAATATAATGAGATGAGGAAGGCATGGAAGGTGTAGTGGTTAGCATGTTCCCCTTTAAGCGCTGGGGATTTCCGGTTCGAATCCCAATCTGGGTGGAGTTTCCATGTTCTCCCCGTGTCCGTGTGGGTTTCCCCCGGGTTCATCGGTTTCCTCCCATAGTCCAAAAACATGGGTCAAGGTCAACTGAATTCTCCAAATTGCCCCATATAGAGTGTGTGTGTGTGTGTGTGTGTGCCTAGTGACAGATTGGCTCATTGTCCTGGGTGTATCTGCCCAGCACCCAAAACATTCTTCCCTGGATCCTATATTAGCATGAGCATGAGGAACCCCCCTGCGACCCTAATATAGGATAAAGCAGAAGATAATGAATGGATGGATATCATTCAGGTTTGTTGTTAAGGAACCAGCACTGCGATTTGAAGGTTCCAAGTGCTCTTGGGCAAGGCACCTAACCCCAATTGCTCCCCGGCCACTGTGTACAGGGCTGCCCATGTGCGCCCATGACTGTAGGTGAACCTAGTGGCCACTGAGTGGAGCTGTGGAGTGTACATTCATCCCGTGCGTTACCTGCAGACACCAGCACCACGGCCGTGAAGAGCCCCATCTCCTCCTCGCTGAGCTTTAAAGCCCTCAGTTTCTCGCTGAATTCCAGCATGGAGTTCAGCAGGTCGCCCGCACCCATGGAGCACAGTGCCTCCGCGCTGTACCTCCTCCCACTCAGAAAGGTCACGGAGCGCTCCCTCGCGTCGAACAGTGACGCAAAGCGTACCACCAGCACCTGCATCCGACAGGGAGTACAAACAAAACTACATTTTTATACATTTAGATGGATTACAAATAATGTCTGTACTGCATCGGCATTCCAATTCTCTAAGGCTACAATTGTTTTTGTTTTTTTTATTAACCTTTATTTAACCAGGATAAAGGATCCTGAAAGTGATAATTATGGGGCAATTTGGAGCAATTTACTTTGCCTACAAATGCCCCAGAGTAATCTTGTGTGGGGTGACACAGTGGTTAGCATGTTCTCCTCTTAGCACTAGGGATTCCCGGTTCGAATCCCAATCTGGGTGGAGTTTCCATGTTCTCCCTGTGTCTGCGTGGGTTTCCTCTGGGTTCTCCGGTTTCCTCCCACAGTCCAAAAACATGGATCAAGGTCAATTGAATTCTCCAAATTGCCCCATATAGAGTGCGTCTGTGTGAGTGAGTGTGTGCCCAGCGATAGATTGCCCCCGTCCTGGATTTACGTTAAATAGATGTAAATACTCTAAATTGCCCCATATAGTGTGTATGGCTGTGTGAGTGATAGATTGGCGCCCTCCCCAGGATGGGCATGCGGACCGCCATTCCCCCCGACCCTAGTAGAGGATTAATCCATCCATCCATCATCTTCCGCTTTATCCTATTTTAGGGTCACAGGGGGGGGGGGATTTGAACTGGGAATCCCTAGCTCTGAGGAGAACATGCCAACCACTTAGCCACCGTGCCGCCTAGTAGAGGATTGGGTCGGAAGATAATAAATAACTGATTGAATAAATGAACACATCAACCTTTAAAACCCACCTCAAAAGTTCCAGCTTTGAGAAGGCTGATCTGGTCGTGCTGCGAGAGCTCCCTGAAGCCAGGGATGCGCTTGGCGAACTCCACCACCTCGCGTACGGCCGGCGTGAAGCTCAAAGAGAACTCCTCCCAAATGGTGTGGCCCGATTTCTGAGGATTCACGTACGGCGTGGTGTTCATGGGACACACCTGGGACAGGAAGATGGCCAATGAGGGTTGGTGTCTGAAGGATGTGAGGCAGGCCGGACTGGGGTTTCTGTTACGGACACTGCCGCAGCGGCACCGCAATTAAAGGACTCACCAGGTGCATCCGGTTGCTCCCGTTCGACGCTGGACCCGCGCTGCTCCCCAAGCCTCGGTTGTCGTCGCAGGGTGAGCGCCTGCTGACCGAAGCGGGGCAATCTTTTCTGTCATCTGCGTCAGCGGCAGGCACCGGAACAGGGCGCTGCCGCTGCAGGCAAACGGTGGCAAAGTCGTTGCTGCGGTTCCAAATCGCCCGCGTCTCCTCTGCGACTGACGTCATCCTCGCCGAGCTGATGACATCGTCCTCTCCGCTGTCGGTGGAACTGCAGGAGTCCGAGCTTTGACTCGTGTCCATGGCGCCCAGGGACTCGGGATCGTTGCCTGACTCAGACTGGCTGCTTTGAGGAGAGGAGGCGGGGGAGAAGGAGAGGGGCGCAGGGGGCGGTGACTCGTAGGACAGCTTTTCGGCTCTAGGGGGAGTCTGGGTGCCGGGGGGCGCGGCGCTGGAGGAGTGGAGCTGAATGTTGTTCATGTTGCTCATAGCAGTCTGCATTTCCAGGAGCATGCGCTGCTTTTCACGCTTGGGGATGCGACCGAAACGAACAGCTGTGGATCAGAAAGCACAGTCAGCCGCCTGAACCACCACTGAGCACAAATCAATGAGGTTGAGTTAAAGGAGTCAGGACCAACGACAGAGAGTGATGTCTATACCTCTCCCTCCCTCCCCCACTCTCTCTCTGCCTTCCTTCCTCCCTCTCCCTGCCTCCCCCCTCTCTCTCCACCCCCCCTCTACCTTCCTCCCTCTCTCTCTCTACCCCTCACTCCCTCCCCTACCTAATTCACCCCCTCCCTCTCTCTCTCTTCCACCTTCTCCCTCTACCTCCCTCTCTCCACCTCCCTCCATCCCTCCCTCTCTAGCTCCCTTCCTCCCTCCCTCTCTCACTTACCTCCCTCACTCACTCTACCTCACTCTCTACCTCCTTCCCCCTCACCTCCCTCCCTACCTTCTTCCCCCTCT
>JAFMOD010001167.1:16019-29992 GCA_019802435.1 Corydoras maculifer
CATATACATACATAAATACGTACACATGGAGATCCAGTTTGCATGTCCTCCCCGTGTCCGTGTGGGTGTTCTCTGGGTTCTCCGGTTTCCTCCCATGGTGCAAAAACATACTCACCTAGAGTGCCCTCCCCTATATAATGGGTGAGTGTGTGCATAGCAATGGATTGGCACCCTGTCCCGGGTGTATCTGCCCAGCACCCAAAACATTCTACCCTAGATGGGCAAACAAGTACCCTAGTACTAAACCCTAGTATAAAATAAAAAGGAGGAAGATAATGAGATACAACTGTATCTTTTGCAAATCGTTTTGCGGGGGTAAAGGATGCCAGGATGAGGATTTGAACCAGAAATCCCTGAGAGGAGAACATGCCAACCACCAAGCCGCCCATATACAGTAATATATATATATATATATATATATATATATATATATATGTGTGTGTGTGTATATATATATATATATATATATATATATATATATATATATATATATATATATATATATATATATACAGTGTGTGTGTGTTTGTATGTATGTGTATATATATATATATATGACATTTAATCTTATAGATTATTTAAATATGTCTCTGATGATTCCCCCCCCCCCCTGCAGTCTCCTATTGTTGAGTTCCTGTTTGCAGTCCCTTCAGTCCCTTCCCTCATGGAACCCACAGCTGAACCAAACTAACATTCTGTAACGTTTGGTGCTTCTTTTGTCACTGATTCCGGTTCTGTGGCCCGTTTCAACCCCCCCCCCCCTTCCTGCTGCTGATCTCGAGTGGACCGTAAAGATTGAGAAATCTCGGGCTTGAGATGTTCAGATTTGGATGGTTCTCCTGGAAGCTTTTTTTTTTTTTCCCTCTCCAGTCGACAGTAAAGCAACCTTAAGGGCAGGAGGAGGCGGCTGTCGGCCCGCTTCAGATGGAAAAAGAATTTAATCTCAGACGAAGGCTTGCGCTGGAAGTGCAAGCTGACAGGAGCTTTATGAAACTGCACTGCTGGTCAGAAAGCGGTGGACATGGCACAAAAACACACGTCCTGAACGCTGAGGACTGAGAGTGGACACGGCGCGCTGAGAGGACGGATAAAAGCCACTGAGCTCTTTACACAGCAGCTATAAGAGTTCTGCCATGAGGAACGGCGTACAGTGATCCACTTCACACCAATGTGATGATGACCAGGGTTCTATACCCACAATTCCATCCATCCAGCCACCAATTATCTTCTGCTTTATCCTCTATTAGGGTCGCGGGGGGGGGGGGGGGGATGTTTTGGGCGCTGGGCAGATACACCCAGGAGAGGACACCAATCTATCACTGGACGCACACTCCCTGACGCAGACACACTCTATATGGGGCAATTTGGAGAATTCCATTGACCTTGATCCATGTTTTTGGACTGTGGGAGGAAACCGGAGAACCCGGAGGAAACCCAAACAGACACGGGGAGAACATGGAAACTCCACCCACAGACGGACTACAGTCTGTAATTATAAAACTACAAACTCCATCTATATGGTAAGTGGAGGAAATGGAGAATAACGCAAGAAGGGGGCGTGTCCTAACTTTTGGATGGTGCTGTATCAGCTCTTAGTAAGTGGTAGGCAAAAGTTTGTGCACCTCTGTTCAGATGGTTTTATTTAGATAAACAGGTGGGCGGCACGGTGGCTTAGTGTTTAGCATGTTCTCCTCTCAGCACTAGGAATTCCCGGTTCGAATCCCAATCTGGGTGGAATGTCTGTGTTCTCCCCGTGTCCGTGTGGGTTTCCTCCGGGTTCTCCGGTTTCCTACCATAGTCCAAAAACATGGATCAAGGACAATTGAGTTCTCCAAATTGCCCCATATATAGTGTGTGTCAGTGATACATTGGCGCCCTGTCCTGGGTGTATCTGCCCAGCGCCCGAAACATTCTACCCTGGATGGGCATGGGGAACCCCCCCCACCGGCAACTCTAATAGAGGATAAAGCGGAAGATAATGGATGGATGGAGCTACAACAACCAAATTACAAAAACTGGCCGGCGCAGTGGCTTAGTGGTTTGGCATGTTCTCCTCTCAGCACTGGGGATTCCCGGTTCGAATCCCAATCTGGGTGGAGTTTCCATGTTCTCCCCGTGTCTGTATGGGTTTCCTCCCACAGTCCAAAAACATGGTTCAAGGTCAATTAAGTTTTTTAAATTGCCCCATGTAGAGTGTGTCTGAGTGATTGTGTGTCCAGCGATAGATTGCCTTGTATCTGCCCAGCGCCCGAAACATTCTCCCCTGGATGGGCTTCCCCCCCCCACCCCCTCCGTAGAGGATGAAGCGGAAGATAATGGATGGATGGACATAATAATGAGCCATCATTTTGATTAATTTTGCTGGGCCGATCATGCCGCTCCTTTCAGGGGGTTACAGTGCGGTGGCGTTCGTGCAGGTTCTCCCCGAAGCCCGGATTTTTCTTTCCCGTGCTCTGTGTGCGTTTCTTCTTTTCTTTCTTTCTTCCTTTAATCTCGGCGCGTCCATGAAAAGCCATGTGACTCGTTCCTTAAAGCCGTTAGCTCACTTGCCTATTGAACCACAAAAGCAATTTGAGTTTCACACAAACCGATAAGTCCCCCACCACCCAGCGCCTCCCCAAGCTTTCAGTCCACTGAACTCCACAACGGCTTCAGTGGTTCAGAGCAAACCCGCTGAAATGCCCCTCACGGAAACCCAGATGCCCCAAAAACACTGACACCAAATAAAAGCTAAATACTGAACAGCAGGGAACACTTTAGTGTTCATCATATATACTACCCTTCAAACGTTTGGACACGCTTTAGGGGTGAGACGATCAATCCGTCCATTATCTTCAGCTTTATCCTCTACTAGAGTCGTGGGGGGGGGGGGTTCCCCATGCCCATCCAGGGGAGAACGTTTCGGGCGCTGGGCAGATAGACCCAGGACAGGACGCCAATCTATCACTGAACACACACTCACTCACACACACACTCTATATGGGGCAATTTGGAGAATTCAATTGCCCTTGATCCATGTTTTTGGACTGTGGGAGGAAACCGGAGAACCCAGGGGAAACCCACGCGGACAACATGAAAACTCCACCCAGATTGGGATTCGAACCAGGAGTCCCTAACGATGAGAGGAGAACACGCCAACCACTCAGCCACCGTGCCGCCCCGAGACGATTAATCGTTTTTGCAATTGGTCGCAATTAAAGGTTACAATTAATTAATCGCTAAAGCGCCTCAACGTCAACACGTCAAAGAAGACACGTAGATGTTAAATTGTCTTTCGACGAATAAACCAATTCAGAGGACAGTGCTTCCTGTTCGCCGTCGATTTGAACAAACCCATGTGACCCCCCCCCCCCCACGCCAGCTGTGCCATCATGCTTGGCCGGCGCAGGGCACTCTGGACGGGCCGTGTCCATGTGTATTCAGGACACTGACACTCAGAGACTGTTTCCTTCTCATCACTGTCCCACCGGACTGTCGTATCCGTCGATGTGCTCTCGTGTCCCTGTCAGCTGGCCGAGCACCCCCCCACCCTCCCACCAGATATGTCTGCCGTCGTTTAAACACGGTTTCTGCGGCGGCGGGAGCTACCTGGGACACTTTGGACATCAGTGCTTACGCTGAGCTCAGCATCAGGGTGGACGATGGGGCGCTGCAGCTTCTACTGAAGGACGGTGAGGTCATCGCTGATACAGATGTCAGATCTTCAGTCCACGTTCCCCGATGATGGAGCTCCATCCTGACAGCCGCGGTTCGGATATGACGGGCCTCAGTGGTGAAGGGGGGGATCGAGGGACTCGTCTCCGTGTCACAAACGCTTACACCTGATCGGATCCCGTGTCTTTTTCATGTGCTTTACACGGCGCTCAGAGCGGCCCCGCGGCTAGGCAGCCATGTTTTTGAAGATGCTGACAGACTTTAAAAGCGCTCGGCTAACACAGGGAGACGTCAGGATGCACACGCAAGCTAGACTCAGGATGGATGTCCTGGGAAACTGTGTGTGTGTGTGTGTGTGTATGTATGTCCGTCCATCCATCCATTATCTTCCGCTTTATCCTCTACTAGGGTCAAGGGGGGGTTCCTTATGCCCATCCAGGGGAGAACGTTTCGGACGCTGGGCAGATAGACCCAGGACAGGACACCAATCTATCGCTGGACACACACTCACTCACACTCTATATGGGGCAATTTGGAGAACTCAATTAGCCTTGATCCATGTTTGTTTTTGGACTGTGGAAGGAAACCGGAAAACCCAGAGGAAACCCATGTGGACACGGGGAGAACATGCAAACTCCACCCAGATTGGGATTCGAACCGGGAATCCCCAGCGCTGAGAGGCGAATTATCCAATCCCACGCACTTTCCTTTTTTTAATTAATTAGTTAATTAATTTATTTATTTATTTTATATCGGGGTGGTGGTGGCTTAGTGTTTAGCATGTTCTCCTCTCAGCTCTCAGGAATTCCCGGTTTGAATCCCAATCTGGGTGGAGTTTGCATGTTCTCCCCGTATCCACGTGGGTTTCCTCTGGGTTCTCCGGTTTCCTCCCACAGTCCAAAAACATGGATCAAGGTCAATTGAATTCTTAAAATTGCCCCATATAGAGTGTGTCTGTGTGTGTGTTCAGTGATAGATTGCCCCCCTGTCCTGGGTCTATCTGCCCTGCGCCCGAAACGTTCTTTCCTAGATGGGCATGGGGAACCCCTCCCCCCCCCTCCCACAAACTAAGTAGAGGATAAAGTGGAAGACAATGGATGGTTGGATATGGAGTTGTCTGGTTTCCTCCCGGGCGGCACAGTGGCTTAGTGGTTTAGCACGTTCTCCTCTCAGCACTAGGGATTCCTGGTTCGAATCCCCATCTGGGTGGAGTTTCCATGTTCTCCCTGTGTCTGCATGGGTTTCCTCCGGGTTCTCAGGTTTCCTCCCACAGTCCAAAAACATGGATCAAGTTAATTGAATTCTCAAAATTGCCCCCTATAGAGTGTGTCTGTGAGAGTGTGTGCCCAGCAATGGATTGGTGTCCTGTCCTGGGTCTATCTGCCCAGCGCCCGAGACGTTCTCCCCTGGATGGGCATGGGGAACCCCACCGCGACCCTAATAGAGGATAAAGCGGGAGATAATGAATGAATGGTTTCCTCCCATGGTCCAAAAGCACATGGCTTAAAGATAAACTGGCTGCTCTAAATTGCCCCTATATATGTATATATCCTGGGTGTATCAACCTAAACTAATGAAATGAGAACTCCACCCTGCGTATTTATTCGTTCGGTGTATATAGCATTATTGCCTCACAGTGAGAGGGTACTGAGGGGGGCCAGATTGGGGGGCAGATTGGGATTCGAACCTGGATCCCTAGCGTCGAGAGGTCGTCATGCTTAACCCTTCAAGTTATGCAGCATGCAAAATGTAGCCAGCAACAAAATACCATAACATATAAAACTTAACAATCCCATCAGTCCGCTCTTGCGTTTGGGGAATTGGTTATTAAGACAGCGGCATTATGGGTAACACAGCCCACCCCGAACCGGCCGTCCTGCAGTTTTCGCTCCGTCCTCAGAATGATGTGGCTGCAGATGGATGTGGAAGCGTTCGCTATAAACAGAAGGCTGCAAATCTGCACTTTCAGTCCAAATTACCCATAAATGGATGATTGGACGGCATTTCAGCGAGCGGCGGATGGAGCACGGTCACGCCGGGACGTCGGCGTAATGGCCGTCGTGCCGCTTCCTCTCCGTATGAATGTGCACTTAGACGGAAACGCCGAACTCGCGCAATCGATTCCAAAAAAACATTTTCTTGCCCGAATTCAGCTGGATTTTCAGGCGAGCGCTTAGCATTTTGGGCCGTAATGGTGGAGGTTGCTGTGCGGCGGCCGTTCAGTCGGCATCTGCCTCGTTTATCCATTTAGACTGAACGAGGCGTGGGTGGGGTGGGGTGGGGAGGGGGCAAGAAAGTGTGGAAAAGGGGGGCAGATCTAAAATTCAGCGCTTTAAAACAGATTCAATTATTTTGTGACGGCAAACAGCGTCTTGCATCTTGTTTTGCTGGTTCCATTACGGATGTGTGTGTTCTACAAGTACCCCCCTCCCCCCAAGGGTTCCTACAACTCGCCAACACTAATCTCCCGCCTTCGTCTTGCGTGGTTTAAATAGCAACGCTGCGTGTGAGTATATCTACCCTGATGGGTGTGGCCGTTTCCAAATGAGGTGTGTTCAGGTACATTTCTGGCGTATCTCTACCATGGAAACCCCCCTCTCCAGTGGACGGTCAGGCGTGGGTCTCCGTCGGGTTGGGTGGTGGATCATCAACACAGACGCGTGTCCATAGTCTACATACTGTGGGTTCTACATTTACGAGAACATGGATTGGAGGGGATTCTTACTTAAAAAAATAACTCAATTAAAAAATCTGGATCCTATGCCACACTCTGCACACGGCGCGGTTCAATGCTTGTTATTATCGTACACGCCGCCAGCGCTCTAATCTCCCACCTTGGTCCTGCGTGGTTTAAATAGCAACGCTGCGTGTGAGTATATCTACCCTGATGGGTGTGCTATACTCATCTCCAAATGAGGCGTTTTCAGGTACATTTCTGGCATATCACTACAATGGCGACTGAAAACCCCCTCTCTAGACGTGGACGGTCAGACGTGGGTCTCCATCTGGTTGGGTGGTGGATAATCAACACGGCGCCACCGTGTGTCCAACGCCACGGAACGCTGAAAGCAACGGAACGCTATTAAACCTGACCGCATCTGTACTGAGAGCGCAGATCCATAGAACACACTATACTGTGGGTTCTCCATTCACAGAAACATAGAGAACCTGATGGAGCAGCGCATTGAGTTCAGCTAGCTGCACCATTCAAATAGCAACCCGCCAAAGTCAGAATGCCATCTGGACCGTATCGGGAATGGCGAGTGACATGCTGATTGGTTTATTGGACATTTATGACTAATTGGTCCAGGACGTCCATTTCCCGTCATTACGATGGCGGACACGCTGACGCGACCTAAATCGGGCTTGGCGGTTGGCGGCTTGTTAAAATTGGGGGTTGTACGTAGGATTTGTATTTCCTGTCGTATTAAGTACCTACAGTCGTGTTGGGGGACTTTTCCGCTGCGTGTGGAAGAAGTTAAAAGCAGAGGAAGCTTTAAGTCTGCAGCCTTTAATCCACAGAACTGCAGAGGAGTGAGGATGAGGATGAGTCCGCTTTAAATCCCACCCAGAGTGAGGAACGCGAGCGATGTCGCTGAGAGCTGCAGGAAAGACTTCTTTTCTTTTATTTTTTTTTATATAGTCCCCCGCTTCATTCATTTCTCTGAGTAGAGCTTGCGGTTGCTCGCAGGATTAACGCCGAGTGGCAGTGTGAAAGACCGCCTGTGCTGCTGGGTTCACGTCTCCGGACCCAGGGCTTTTCGGGACGAGGAGCTGCTCTGATGAGGACATGTGAATACCTGACGAGCAAATCTCAATCTGTCCCTGCAGACTTAATAAACTCCCTGTGAAGGTCCCAGAATTCCTTATTCCTTTCACACCTACGTCGTTCAGTCATAGTGGAGGTGTGTGTGTGTGTGGGGGGGGTGAGTGTATTGGACACTGGACAGATACACCCATGACAGGGCACCGATCCATCGCTGGATGTTCCTAGACAAGCACTTACTATATAGGGGCAATTTAGAGCAGCCTATTCACCTTGAATGCATGTTTTTGGAATGTGGGAGGGAACCAGAAAACCTGGGAAAAATTTATGCAGACATGGGGAAGACATGGAACCTCCACCCGGATTGGACTGGATCCTCACCACTGACCGGCGGATGTCCTGACCACTGCACCACCGTAGAGCCCAACAAACAACAATAGAGGACGATTCCATCCATCCATTATTTTCTGCTTTATCCTCTACTAGGGTCGCGAGGGGGTTTCGGGAACGTTTCAGGTGCTGGGCAATTACACCCAGAACAGGGCAGCAATCGAACACTGCACTGCACGGCACACACTCACTCACACAAACACACTCTATATGGGGCAATTTGGAGAATTCAGTTCACCTTGATCCATATTTTTGGACTGTGGGAGGAAACTGGAGAACCCGGAGGAAACCCACGCGGAAAGATTGGGTTTCGAACCCGTAATCCCCAGCGCTGAAAGGAGAACATGCTAACCACTAAGCCACCGCGCCGCCCTAGAGGACGATAATGGGGTGGAGCATGGATTTAACTTCGAGAACCCAAAACTGTAAAAACTTTGGGCCACTCTCCGAATTCGTTTTTATTTTTATCTGACTTTAAAGTTGCCCCCACCCCTCACCCCAAAATAAAAAAAATAAAAAAAAGAAGAGTGCGGAACCCGCAGCATCCCCTTGGTCGGGGTAATTATGGCCGCGGTAATTTATAGACACTAAAGCAGGCTTTTAGTAACGCTCCACCAGAGCCGTGTGCTTTTATAGCATCGAACAAATGACTTATTGATAGTCCACTGATCCCAGAGCCTCGAACTGTGATGTCGTCATATCCCCCGTGTGATGTGTGCAGCGGGGGCTGTCCTCACAGTCTGCCACTCAGATAGCGTGATGTAATGACTTCTGTAAGTTGTAATGTGCCGAGGGGGGGGCAAACAGACGAAAAACAAATCAGGTGGAACGGTGGCTTAGTGGTTTAACATGTTCTCCTCTCAGCACTAGGGATTCCTGGTTCGAATCCCCATCTGGGTGGAGTTTCCATGTTCTTCCCGTGTCTGCGTGGAACACACTCACTCACAGACACACACTATATGGGGCAATTTGGAGAATTCAATTGACCTTGATCCATGTTTTTGGACTGTGGGAGGAAACCGGAGAACCCGGAGGAAACCCACGCGGACACGGGGAGAACATGGAAACTCCACCCAGATTGGGATTCGAACCGGGAATCCCTAGCACTGAGAGGAGAACATGCTAAACCACTAAGCCATTGTGCCGCCGCAGTTCATAATTATTCATTTATTCATTATCTCCCGCTTATCCTCTATTAGGGTCGCGGTGGGGTTCCCCATGCCCATCCAGGGGAGAACGTTTCGGGCGCTGGGCAGATAGACCCAGGACAGGGCGCCAATCCATCGCTGGGCACACACTCACACTAACACACTCTATAGGGGGCAATTTTGAGAATTCAATAAACTTGTTCCATGTTTTTGGACTGTGGGAGGAAACCGGAGAACCCGGAGGAAACCCACGCGGACACGGGGAAAACATGGAAACTCCACCCAGATTGGGATTCGAACCGGGAATCCCTAGTGCTGAGAGGAGAACATGCTAAACCACTAAGCCACTGTGCCGCCGCAGTTCATAATTAATTCCGGTTGATATCTTAACAATTTAAAGGGGGCGCCCCCTATGGACCAGCCGCCACTGAATGTGACATCACAGTGTAGTGCTGCGGCGATGGAGGCGGCATCTGAACAATCAGTGTCACTGCAGAACTGACAATCAACGATCCACCACCCAAATGATACCTGTTCTGTGATGCTCCTGAGAACCAACAGGGGGCGAACAACAACAAAGAACACAGATGGACTACAGTCTGGAATTATAAAACTACAAACTCCATCTGTATGGTACGTGGAGGACATGGAAGATGGAGCAAAAGGGGGGCGTGGCCTAATGTTTGACCAGTTCTGTTTATGATGTTTGGAACTCATTCTCCGTGATTTATGAAGAAGAATCTAAACGGATTTGAGGGCTCATGCTGCAGCCATAAATCATTTTGGTCCCGGTGTCGTCGTCGTTGGGCGTAGATATCATTTTTTTAATCACGTCGCGGACGGGGGGTCAGCGCTGACCCAATGAGAAATGCAACTAAACTCTCTGGGTCACATGTGTGGAATAATTTGCATGACAGTGATGTTGATTTGGTCTAACAACCTCAGACAGGAGCATCTGTCACGCCGACCTCAGGGAACACGGTTCCCAAAACCATTTCAGTGCACGAGGAAACGACCTTAATCCTCCAAATTCTGCAAAACGGTCAGATACTTATATTCTAAAAATAAAAACTATCCATATGATGCTTTAGTAACATTTATAAAAATACATAAAATAATGTAAGTTGCATTTGTTGTCATCCATTCATTATCTTCCGCTTTATCCTCTATTAGGGTCGCGGGGGGTTGGGGGGGGGGGGTTCCTCATGCCCATCCAGGGGAGAACGTTTCGGGCGCTGGGCAGATACACCCAGGACAGGACGCCAATCTATCGCTGGACACGCTCACTCACACAAACACACACTATATGGGGCAATTTGGAGAACTCAATTGACTTAAACCATGTTTTTGGACTGTGGGAGGAAACCGGAGAACCCTGAGGAAACCCACGGGGAGAACATGGAAACTCCACCCAGATGGGGATTCGAACCGAGAATCCCTAGTGCTGAGAGGAGAACATGCTAAACCACTAAGCATTTGTTGTCACCGCTACTTAATTCCGTATGGGTTGTGGGGCTTTCTGAAGCCTATCCCGGCACTTGGAGAAAGGAAAGATGAGCAGCCATATGAACCTCGATGCCATATACGGACGTGACGAGGTTCAGAATGACGCACGACTTCAGTGCTTTAATTCAGTGGATTAAAACGTACAGACTAATGACTTACAGTCTGTTTGTTAACGCTGAGGGCTGCTTTCTGATGTTCACGCTCATTAAAATAATGTGCCACGCTGACATTTTGAATCAACCCTGAGGTTTCGCGGTTGTTGGGTCCAAACATGCAAATCACTAAAAGCTTTTAGACGAAGACGAAGCAGATCTGTTTTGAACAAAATCAGACTTCTGTTGTAATTGTTTGCTCAGACCTTGTTGGCCGGGGGTCCGCGTGGTAGGGTCGTCGCAACCTCCTGTAATTCATAAAGTGTGGTCCGCATTGTGGTGGGGTGAGCGTAGTGGTGGCATTGCTCATGTAATTCCGCATTGTGGTGGGGTCTGCGTAGAGGTGCGGTTGGCGTAGTAGGGTCATTGCAACCTCATGTAATTCATCTGCATAGGGGTTGAGGGGGCATGGAGTTGGGATTGGCATAGTGGTGGGTCCTGTATAGTGTTGTCTTCACAAGCTCATTGTGGTGAGATGGGTATAGTGGTGGCTCTACTTTATGACTTTGGGAGGAAACTAAAGAACCTGGAGGAAACTAAAGAACCTGGAGGAAACCCACGGGGAAAACATGGAAACTAAACTCCACCCAGATTGGGATTCAAACCGGGAATCCCTAGTGTTAAGAGGAGAACATGCCAAACACTAAGCAACTGTGCCGCCCCCTTTGAAATATGTTTATAATTATTATTATTTTAAATCATCCATCCATTATCTCCCGCTTTATCCTCTATTAGGGTCGCGGGGGGTTCCTCATGCCCATCCAGGGAAGAACGTCTCGGGCACTGGGCAGATAGACCCAGGACAGGATGCCAATCTATTACTGGACACACACTGACTCACACAGACACACTCCATATGGGGCAATTTGGAGAATTAAATTGATTTGATCCATGTTTTTAGACTGTGGGAGGAAACCGGAGAACCCGGAGGAAACCCACGTGGACACGTGCCAACATGCCCACATGCCAACCACTAAGCCACAAGAGGTAGATCATGTTAAAGACAGCAGTGAGTACGGCGCTGGTGAAGCGACACTCCTTAAGTGCCTGCTGTACTATGACTTCAGAGTTGTGTATTAGTACATGTTCTCCGTCATGGGGACGTGCGTGTCCTCCGTCGAAGCGTACACCTGTAATCCGGGGAGCCATGAAATTACAAACGGCTGTAAGGATGATTGAGTTCCGTGCGTTCGGCTTTATTGCTTCATCGCGGTTGCCATTTCATTTCAGCCCGACGTTCTTCACTCTCGTGGATGGAAAAGCAAATCCAGCCCGTGAGGATTAAACTAATGGATCTGGGTTCTGTCCTCATAGACGCCCCGCATGCAATCAACGTGGAGGACCTAATCCCCGGGGCTCTGGTGATGCGAGGCGCAGCTGTGTCCCGTCTCAGGTGCACCGTGTTTTTTTTTTTTTTGACTCCTGTACGCCACATGCGCCGCGTCCCTGAGGTTCCATGTCTGGGCTCTTGAGACTGTAAGTGGTTGGAGCAATCACAGGGAGAATACACACCATCGCACAAAGTACACACAACACACACACACACACGTGTGTTATAAATGAGAGG
The DNA here is from genome assembly GCA_019802435.1 of Corydoras maculifer. Lineage (NCBI taxonomy): Eukaryota > Metazoa > Chordata > Actinopteri > Siluriformes > Callichthyidae > Corydoras > Corydoras maculifer. The sequence continues at coordinate 28,203 of JAFMOD010001167.1, forward strand.
AGAACATGCCAAACACTAAGCCCCTTTTAAAATATGTTTATTATTATTTTTTAATATTATTTTAAATCATCCATCTATTATCTTCCGCTTTATCCTCTATTAGGGTCGCGGGGGGGGGGATAAATTTTTGACATTAAGTAAATAAATCGGCGGCACGGTGGCTTTGTGGTTTAGCATGTTCTCCTCTCAGCACTAGGGATTTCCGTTCGAATCCCCATCTGGGTGGAGTTTCCATGTTCTCCATGTGTCTGCGTGGGTTTCCTCCGGGTTCTCCGGTTTCCTCCCACAGTCCAAAAACATGGATCAAGTTAATTGAATTCTTAAAATTGCCCCATATAGAGTGTGTCTGTGTGAGTGAGTGTGTGCCCAGCGATGGATTGGTGTCCTGTCCTGGGTCTATCTGCCCAGCGCCTGACAGTGGGTGTATCTGCCCATCCCCTGGATGGGCATGGGGAACCCCCCCGCGACCCTAATAGAGGATAAGCGGGAGATAATGAATGTATGAAAAGTAAATAAATCACCTGAACTCCAGTCCTAATGTAATTCCTGATATCATATTAATTTAGCCATGTTATGATTATTACAGAATTTTATTATTATTATTATTTTTTGTGCACATGGTTTTCAAAGCCACGCCTGCGTTAATATCACTGTTCCACAAGATGGCGCTGTGTTCATGTCCAAGCAAGTCGTACTCGGAGGAATGGCCCTGCAGACGCTGATGCATGCACTTAGAGTTAAAGGAATGTTCGGGGTCTTGTACAAGCTTATCGCAGATGACACTGGGGTCGGGTGGGGGTGGGGGTGGAGTGGGGTGGATATATGGCTTTAGACGCTGGTTCTCGTTCTCGTGGCTTATCTGTTCAGTCGTTGCAGTTCTCACAACACAGAAGCGTGTAGTTTCCCGTGCATTATGCAAATGAGCACGCTGTGTGCAGCAGATTCAGGTCAGGACGGAACGCCGTGCTGCATTTCGGATGGATTTTACATTTTTTGGGAAATGTGTTCTGCACGGAGGGGGGCGTTCGGACTGAAAAATGTGGTCATTTATTGGACGCTTTTATCCAAAGCGACTTACAAGCTGAGCACAGGGTTCATCACAACATCCCTGGAGCAATGAGGGTTAAGGGTCTCGCTCAAGGACCCACATTGGTAACTTCAGTTGACCTGGGATTTGAACCCCAACCTTCAGATTGATAACCCAACACACTGACCATTGAGCTAAAAGCATCTGGCAAATAACCAAATGTAAATGTTGTGAAAAGTACTCAGAAAGCACAAAAAAACAAATCAGCGTGTCACTCATCATCATCACCACCAGGTGGCGCTCTGACTTTGGTGGGTTGCTATTTGAGCGGTGCAGCTACCTGGACTCAAGGTGCTGCTCCATGAGGTTCTCCATGTTCCTGTGAATGGAGAACCCACAGTATAGTGTGTTCTGTGGCGTTGGACACGCGTCAGTGTTGATGATCCACCACCCAACCAGATAGAGACCCACGTCTGACCTTCCACGTCTGTAGAGGGGGTTTTCAGTCAGCGGTGCATCCAGGTTTAAAGCGATACGCCAGAAATGTACCTGAACACGCCTTATTTGGAGACGGCCACGCCCATCGGGGGAGATATTCACAACCACTGAGCTACCACGCCCCCCGAAAGCATGCCATGTGCTGCGAATAGCATGGAGGGTGGCCCTCAGGTGAAGGTCCACGTGTTTAAAAACCCATGTGGTGCTGGTATGTGGTACGATGAGGATCAGGGAGGGAGGTGGAGACCGGGGGTGGGGGGGGGGG
>JAFMOD010001167.1:43899-69930 GCA_019802435.1 Corydoras maculifer
AAACTCCACCCAGAACATGCTCAACTCTAAACTAACGTATTTATTTCTCAAATCAATTTCTCTGCCTTCCGAGTCGTTTCTTCAATTTCCACAAAAGTCCCCACGTCTCTGACAAAGGTGTCCAGTGCAAAATACAGAGCAGCTTGACCGTGTAATAAACCTTTAAACCCCCAAAGAGCACGCCGAAGCGACGGCGGCAAGACAAAACCCCCTGTTGTGTTGATATTTTTAAGGAAGAAACCTTGTGAGGACTGAGGCTCAGTGGGGGACTCGTCCTCCTTGAGCGGCCGGGCAGCATCAACGGTGTTGATGTGATGATGTGTCAAAGCCCCCTAGTGGTGGTAGCCGGAACGCGTGGTCCTGAACCCGCGACCTTTCGGTCAGTTTTTGGAGTTCCTTCCACCTCGAACTCCAAGCCAAGAAGAGAAGGCAGCGTTTCATGGATGCCGTAATTCCGACCGACTCGTTTTTATGAATACCATTAGACAACAGGGCGTCCTGGTGGACCTCACTACCCTCCCGCATGCCCACTTCAAAGCGGTTCAAAATCGGGGGCAACCTGCCCCCCACTACTAATGAGATCTCATCAGCTGACGAGAGGTCTTTCAAAAAGGGATTGAATCTGCCGAGAGAGTGAGAGAGGAGACGAAAAAAAAAAGCATTGGGATCCAGACTCTGTCTTCACAGCGAGAGGGGAGTGCGCTGGGTAAAAATCCAGGTTTTTTCCCCCTCCCCCCCCTCCCTGCCTCGCTCGGGTAGCACGGCTCTCCGGCACTCGCTGCTTCATTCTCTGTCCATCGGATGCCGTCGGAGAACGAGCGCGCACGCTGGATTTAAAAAAAAAAAAGAGGAGGGAGGATGGACCGACTGCTGGACATGGTGAGACGGATGTCCCCCCGCAAGAGACAGAGGGGCTTCCACTGGGAGGCGGAAAGTCCGGAGACCTGCGAGGACAGCCTGTGCTCGCTCAGCCTCTGCATCAGCGGTAGGATTCAAACTTTGTTCCGACTTTTCTCTTCGCTTGCCGTCTCTCCGTCCACGCTGTCCCACGTCCACCCCCCATTCTGATGTTTGCTCCGAGCAAAGCGTTCGCGGAGACGGCCGGGATAGGCTTAATCTGCAGCGCATACTACCTTTGCATCCAAATCCCAGTAGCTGATGTATGATGGGGACGGCACGGTGGCTTAGTGGTTGGCATGTTCTCCTCTCAGTGCTGGGGATTCCCGGTTCGAATCCCAATCTGGATCTGGGTGGAGTTTGCATGTTCTCCCCGTGTCCGCGTGGGTTTCCTCCGGGTTCTCCAGTTTCCTCCCACAGTCCAAAAGACATGGATCAAGATCAATTCTCCAAATTGCCCCATATAAAGTGTGTCTGTGTGAGTGAGTGTGTGTCCAGTGATATATTGGCGTACTGTCCTGGGTGTATCTGCCCGGTGCCCAAAATGTTCCCCGTGAATGGGCATGATGACCCCCCCCACACACACACACACACACCGTGACCCCAATCTCTAGTATGGATTAATAGAAGGATAAGATAAGTGGGGAGGCATGGTTGTTTAGTGGTTTAGCATGTTCTCCTCTCAGCACTGGGGATTCCCGGCTTGAATCCCAATCTGGGTGGAGTTTGCATGTTCTCCCTGTGTCCACCTGGGTTCTCCAGTTTCCTCCCACGGTCTGAAAACATGGATTCAATGTAAATTGAATTCTCCAAATTGCCCCATATAGAGTGTGTCTGTGAGTGAGTGTGTCCAGTGATAGATTGGTGTCCTGTCCTGGGTGTTTCTGCCCAGCGCCCGAGACGTTACTTCGAATAAAATATTTAGATAAATCCGGCAATTTCCTCTTAAACCTGCCGAAACTGGAAGTTAATTTTATCTATTAAATCCAATTCTAAACTAATTCTTTAATAGTTTTTTTTTTTGGTGCGTATTCCATCGCCGCTCCTCACTGATGGCAGAACGGCGCGCTGGCTGATAGTCAGCCCTCTCAGATTCAGCTTTCAGTGTGACCTCGATAGCAGTTGATGCCTGATGCTTATCTGCTGGTTGCATCCTCACGCTGACGGAACTTTCTCATTGAAGCTGCAGCACCTCACCGTTTCCTTCTGGATTATAAAGCGCTGCCCGACTTCCCACTTTCAATTCACTCTGAAACGTTAGGAACGGCTTAAGGAACCTCGTTAGAGGAAAACGTTCCGCAGAGGCCAGGAATCAAACAATCGGTTTCTTTTTAATAGACGACGTGATCTGTTATGATTTTCACTGTAAACATCCATCCATTATCTTCCACTTTATACTCTATTAGGTTCGGTGTGTGTGTGTGGGGGGGGGGGGGTTCCCCATGCCCATCCAGGGGAGTACGTTTTGGGTGCTGAGCAGATACACCCAGGACAGGATGCCATTCTATCACTGGACACACACTCACTCACACAGACACACACACACACACACACTCTATATGGGGCAATTTGGAAAACTCAATTGAACTTCATCCATGTTTTTGGACTGTGGGAGGAAACCCACGCGGACACGGGGAGAACATGCAAACTCCACCCAGATTAGGATTCGAACCGGAAATCCCCAGTGCTGAGAGGAGAACATGCTAAACCACTAATCCATCCATTATCTTCCACTTTATACTCTATTAGGTTCGGGGTGTGTGTGGGGGGGGTTCCCCATGTCCATCCAGGGAAGCACGTTTTGGGTGCTGAGTAGATAGACCCAGGACAGGACGCCATTCTATCACTGGACACACACTCACTCACACACACACACTCTATATGGGGCAATTTGGAGAACTCAGTTTTACTTGATCCATGTTTTTGGACTGTGGGAGGAAACCCACGCGGACACGGGGAGAACATGCAAACTCCACCCAGATTAGGATTCGAACCGGGAATCCCCAGTGCTGAGAGGAGAACATGCTAAACCACTAATCCATCCATTATCTTCCACTTTATCCTATATTAGGGTCGCGGGGGGGGGGGTTCTCCATGTCCATCCAGGGGAGCACGTTTCGGGCACTGGGCAGATGCACCCAGGACAGGAGGGGGGAATCTATCACTGGACACACACTCACTCACACAGACACACTCTATAGGGGGCAATTTGGAGAATTCAATTGACCTTGATCCATGTTTTTGGGCCTGTGTGAGGAAACCGGAGAACCCGGAGGAAACCCACGCGGACACGGGGAGAACATGGAAACTCCATGTGGGATTAGAATCGGGAATCCCCAGCGCTGAGAGGAGAAGATGCCAACATGCTGATCCAAAAACATGGATCAAGGTCAATTGAGTTCTCCAAATTGCCCCATATAGAGTGTGTCTGTGTGAGTGAGTGTGTGATAGATTGTCGCCCTGTCCTGGGTGTATCTGCCCAGCGCCCGAAACGTTCTCCCCTGGATGGGCATGGGGAACCCCCCCCCCCCCCCCTCCGCGACCCTAATAGAAGATAAAGCAGAAGATTATGAATGAATGAATATATACTATGCTATGCTATTCTATTATATCCAATGCTATCAAATTATATACTATGCTATACTCTCCCATTATATGCTATGCTATACCATTATAATTATATATTAAGCAATGCTATCCTATTATATACTATGCTATGCTATCCCAATATAATCCTATGCTATGCTATGTTGGTCTGGTCTAGTTCCTCTTAACCTCTCACTGTAACGTTAATGCGACACCATCGACTGAGCAACATTGATTTCACATTGATTGATAAAATATTTGATGCGATCGTTTTGATCAGATGGACGATCTGCGACCGAACACGGCGTTTTCATTATGATCTATGAATTGTATATTAATTATATCTAACGTGACGGTTATGAACAGTAATTCCATGTGGCTGAACCGGATCATTCGCTCCGTCTCCGTCTCGCTTCGGCTCGGGTTCGGGATTGGAGCTGGCAGGCGCGGTAGGGGGTGTTTGATGATTATCCAGTGCATTATCCGAGCTCTGGGGAAGCTGATGAGGTTACTTAAGTTACTTTCGCATGGCTCAGCTTCCGCACGCAGATGTTTGAATGGCGTGGCAGACACACTGGAGATGTCTCCTCATCTCGGCCTCTTCACAACGCCGCTCCACCAAATCGCCAAAAACAACAATCACCTGCTGAAAGCTGCACCTTCACGAACAACATCAATATTAATAAGCGCTAAACATCTGCAAAGTGCATCTATATTATATACACCCACGATATAATGTGTGTACAGCGTATGTATCAGCTATATGTTGCCATGCTGAGCCAAGCTTAATGTTGTGTTGTAAAAATTGGCACAGCTTATTAATTAGCCATTTAATTAAAACGACACGAGAAGAGTTCGTGTTATAACAAATATCCATTCATTATCTTCCGCTTTATCCTATATTGGGGTCATGCCCATGCTCATGCCCATTCAGGGAGAACGTTTCAAGCACTGGGCAGATACACCCAGGACAGGATGCCAATCTATCTCTGGGCACACACTCACTCACTCACACTCTATATGGGGCAATTTGGAGAACTCAATTGATTTGATCCATGTTTTTGGACTGTGGGAGGAAACCGGAGAACCCGGGTGCCCAAGACGTTCTTACCTGGATGGACATGAGACACCCCCCCACCCTAGTAGAGGATAAAGCGGAAGATGATTGATGGATAAAAGTAGGGGTGGCATGATGTCATGGTGGTTCGAACATCCACCACTTTGTACAGGTGATCCGGGTTTGAATCCCAATCTGGGTGGAGTTCCACAGTCTAAACACATGGATTGAGCCGCTCTAAATTGCCCCATATATCGGTGAGTGCGTGTGCCCAGCGATAGATTGGCGCTGTGTATCTGCCCATCACCCAAAACACACTATGGGCATAGGGACCCCCCCCCCCCCCACAAGTATCCCAACTTGATGGTAGGGGTCAGAACATGGGGTCAGCAACGATACAGCCCCCCTCTGAAGCAAAGCTGGTGGATGGCCTTGCTCAAGGACCCACATTGGTAACTTGAGTGGACTTGAGACCTTCAGATTTATAGTCCCACACCCTAACCACTGAGCTACCATTCACTAACGTAGTGTCTGACTTTATAACCGAGCTTCTAGAGGGATGGATGGACCAATGGGTAGATGGACAGACGGATGGACCAATGGGTAGAATGAAAAGGGGGTACAGATGGACGTTCTGGATAGATGGATGGACCAAACAGAGTTTCAATCTCCAGGTTTGTCCGGCGTTCTCCGCCGATATAAAGTCATCTTGGTGCGCTTTGAAGATGGAGGAGGCTTTGATTTATCCCTTGAGAGACCGTTCGATATCAGATTCAATTACGACGTTGCTCGCTCCTCCAGTTCCTCAAACCTACCAACGTTCCCAAATTTCCATTAGCAGGACTGCAACTAATTTCCCACTGGTTTAAAGACCAGACTGAGATCAGCCGCTCGGTTTTAATCATTCTTTTCATTACGAAGCCAAATTGACTTTGAAATTGAGTGGTTCCACCTTTTGATATTTTATTCAGCACCAGGAACTTTTCCCGATCTCCTTGCTGAGCCTGAAATGGCCTCCACCTCCTCCGTTCAGACCGGCGCCCCCCCCCCCCCTCTGTATGTCATTGTGTGTTTATGAACCAGAAGATGTAATTAGAAGACACTTCTCGGGAGCTACGGGGTCATGTGTGAAAGGTAAAGGCAGTATGGCTGGAAAAGCAATTGGGGTTGGAGGGCAAAAAAAAGCCTCTTAATTTGTGCAGTTGGCTGATTACAGGGTAAGAACTGTTTGCTGATGTTTGTTCCTGGAGGTTTAAAAATCATGAGCCTGTATGTCGCAGATAAATCTTTATGGGGTTGGATTCTAACCATGTGATGTAACATGTTTTTAACAAATACCTGTTGTAGGTGTGTATATATATATATATATATATATATATATATATAATTATTATTTTTATTTTTATTTTTATTTTTTTAATATTAAGTTTTAATATTCTGACAGTATGAGTGAAGACACTGCCCTCTATGGGAGTGAGGTGGGATGAATTACATTAAGATGAGGATGAGGTAACATATTAGAGCTCCTGAAATCGTGTTTTTTTTTTTTTTTTTTTAATTAATAAAAACATTTTTATTTAAAAATTTTTTTACGCAGTATGCTACAGCCCAGCGATGGATTGGCGCCCTGTCCTGGGTCTATCTGCCCAGCGCCCGAAACATTCTCCTCTGGATGGGCATGGGGACCCCCCCCGCGACCCTAATAGAGGATAAAAACGGGAGATAATGGATGAATGAATGAACACTATGCTACATATTGTGTGTGTGATTTGTGTTTCATTGCTCTTTGGGTGACTTAAATGCCTTAAAATCATACTTTAAAAAACAGACATTTATTGACCTGTTTAATAGACATTTATTGAAATTTGCCCCCCTAATCCGATTCATCAATTAATCGAAAAAATAATCGACCGCTTAATCGATTATCAAAATAATTGTTAGTTGCAGCCCTAATACGGAACCCGAGCCCTTCAGCCGATACGACTGAAAAGGGAGCCAATCATGCCAAGTGTTTGCTTCTGACTCCGCAGACCCGGGTTCGAGACCAGGTGACCTGAAAATATCAAATTTGTGTTTTCCATCCATCCATTATTCATTCATTCATTATCTCCTGCTTTATATCCTCTATTAGGGTCACGGTGGGGTTCTCCATGCCCATCCAGGGGAGAACATCACAGGCGCTGGGCAGATACACCCAGGACAGGGCGCCAATCTATCGGTGGGTACACACTTACTCACACAGACACACTCTATAGGGGGCAATTTTGAGAATTCTCCATCCATCATCTTCCGCTTTATCCTCTATTAGGGTCGGGGGGGGGCTGGGTGCTGGGCAAATACACCCAGGACAAGACGCCAATCTATCACTGGACACACACTCACTCACCCACACACACTCTATATGGGGCAATTTGGAGAATTCCAAAATCGAGTGGTAAATCGGGATCTTTGCCTTATGGCTCAGCTCCTTTTTACCACAACAGACCGGTACAGGGTCCGCATCACTGCTGACCCCGCCCCCATCCGTCTGTCAATCACACGTTCCATCTTGGCATCACTCGTGAACAAGACCCCGTGATACTTCAACTCCTCCACTTGAGGCGAGATCTCATCCCTGACCCAGAGAGGACTTCCTACCCTTTTCCGACTGAGGACCGTGTCCTCCGGGTCCGCTCTTCAAAAAAAGAACCTATTTTTCCGTCTGCGTCTTTGTGTCCTCTGCTTTCAACTCTTAATGCACTCAAGTGTCATTTCTTTATATAGTGCCCTTCACAATACTGCTGCGTTCTGATATCCGATGCCGGTAATCCCGCAGCAGTGCGTCGGGTCAGATCTCATGCAGGTCCAGCTTTGAAGTGACTGCGTTGCTGCGACTACGGAACGCCGGCGTGATGACTCAGGAACATGGGTGGTGGGAGGGGGATCAAGAAGATGCTAAATATATTCCTTTCTTATTTCCTCGAGGGTGCAGCACACCAAGGTGTCGAAGAACTGCTTTCTTGATTTATTTTGTGTTGTTTTTTTGTTTTTTTTAAAGTTGGAGAACTTTGAGACTCTTCTCGTGCCACGTCTGACATTCAGGACCTTTGAAACAGGAATAGTTTCTGAGCTACCAGGTAGAACGTCTTTTCCAGACTCGGGGTTCTTCCTCGTTACCAGTTTGCACGCGGGGGCAGATTTAACTTGAGAGAGAAACCTGATGTTCTGCTGAAATACTGACACGACATCAGATACACCCAGGACAGGGTGCCAATCCAGCACTGAGAACACACACATTATATAGGGGCAATTTAGAATGCCAATAAAATCCATTATCCCAAACAATGTGGCATAGTGGCTTAGTGGTTTAGCATGTTCTCCTCTTCCAGGTTTGAATCCCAATCTGGGTGGAGTTTCCATGTTCACCCCGGGTCCAGGTGGGTTTCCTCCGGATTCTCCGGTTTCTTCCTACAGTCCAAAAACATAGATCAATGTCAATTGAGTTCTCCAAACCTTCTCCCTGGATGGGCATGGGGAACAACCCTAGTGGAGGATAAAGCAGAAGATAATGGATGGATAGAACATGGAAACTCCTCACTCCTCCTTGGGATTTAAACCTGGATCCCCAGAGCTGAGAGGTGCTAAGCCACCCCAGGCTTCCTAAATCTTAATTCTTCGTGGGTGTGTTTTGGGTGTGACGTACGATAAACCAATCGTCGTGTCACTTTCTGTTCCCTTTAATCACCAGGTGGCGCTCTGACTTTGGCGGGTTGCTATTTGAATGGTGCAGCTAGCTGGACTCAATGCGCTGCTCCATGAGGTTCTCCATGTTCCTGTGAATGGAGAACCCACAGTATAGTGTGTTCTGTGGATCTGCGTTCTCTGTACAGATGCAGTCAGATTTAATAGCGTTCCGTAGCGTTGGACATGCGTCAGTGTTGATGATCCACCACCCAACCAGATAGAGACCCACGTCTGACCCTCCACGTCTGGAGAGGGGGTTTGGTTCACTGGTTCTCCTGAGTTTAAAGCGATACGCCTCATTTGGAGACGGCCACGCCCTTCGGGGAGATATATTCTTGTATTCCACGCATATAGAGCCCAGTATGTTATGTATGTACCACCTCTTAGCTACACCCCCTCTGCAATATCCTCGCACCCCACTAGAGGGTGCGAGGATACAGTGGATACAGTGACGTTTTCCGGCGCTATGGTAGCATTACGCCAAAACTGTACCTCAACACGCCTCATTAGGAGATGCCACGCCCATCGGGAGATGTATTCACACACAGTGTTGCTATTTAAACAGTTGTAAGTTAGAACCACGTGTGACGGCAGCGTTATGAAACAGAATGTTGTTTTTTGTGATCTCTGGCGTTTCTGCTGATGTCCAAAAAAGCCCACAGAACCACCAGTGTGTCTGATCTCACACGATCGCAGAAGAAAGGCCTTTCACTCAGCGTTCTGACTTCTGTCAGGCTTCTGAACGCTGAATATTTCATAAAAGAAAAGCGGCGAAAGCCGAAAAACGTTCGAAACTTGGGTTTATCTGTGAAATTGTGCTTTCTTTAGTCATCACTTTCTGAATGTCAAACCCTCACGCAATCACTTTCATCTGGATACAGAACGCCGAGACGTGGGAGACGCCGGCCACGTCGATCCGATTGCTCACCGCGATCATGTCTAAGAGCACAAAAATATCTAATCTACCTCCGTAACTCGCACGGGTTTTACAGTGTGGGGTTTTAATCGTCATGACGAGGGGGTGGAGGGGGTGGAGGGGGTGGAGATGCACCGTACACATGGATTAGGGATGCAATGACTCTGAACTGACGCTGTTTCAGAGATTCACACAAAACCGTTCACCTATAGCTGTAAAGGAACTGTGTAGAGGATGTAGTACCATCTAGTGGTGAATTTGGAGATTGCAAGCTGGTATTACATTATTTTATTCATATATTATATATATATTTTATTAAATTCTATAGATTTTTTTTTTGTTGTTGTAATATTTCTTTTATGATTATTTTTCTGTTTTATATTATCATTAAGGCGGCATGGTGGCTTAGTGGTTTAGCACGTTCTCCTCTCAGCACTAGGGATTTGCCGGTTCGAATCCCCATCTGGGTGGAGTTTCCATGTTCTCCCCGTGTCTGTGTGGGTTTCCTCCGGGTTCTCCGGTTTCCTCCCACAATCCAAAAACATGGATCAAGTTAATTGAATTCTCCAAATTGCCCCATATAGAGTGTGTCTGTGTGAGTGTGTGCCCAGCGATGGATTGGCACCCTGTCCTGGGTCTGTCTGCCCAGCGCCCGAGACGTTCTCCCCTGGATGGGCATGGGGAACCCCACCGCGACCCTGATAGAGGATAAGCGGGAGATAATGGATGAATGAATGAATATTATCGTTAGATTAAAAACCAAAGCAGTGATGACTTTCCTAAATCAATTCCATCAGTTTATTTTCCTCTCGGTTTATTCAGATTAGGATTAATCGAAGCTCCTTCAGGTTTCATAAAATAACTAGAAACATCCTGGACATGGCGCCACGCCATGGCAGGGCAGACACACGGACGAATCCAATCTGCATGGAGTTTACATATTCTCTTAGTGTGCGTGTGGGTTTTACCTTGGTTCTCCGGTTTCCTCACACAGTCCAAAAACATGGACTTAAGGTGAATAGTTGCTTTAAATTGCCCCATATAGTGTGCCAATATTGAGTGCTGATCGGGAATTGACTCACTGTTTTACTTATATATAAATATATAAATGGGGGGATGCCCCATGGCAGGAGAGTACCCCATGCCCATCCTGGGGAGTACTATATATGGGGCAATTTGTAAAATTCAATTGACCTCCACACAGATTGGGATTCGAACCGGGTATCCCCAGCGCTGAGAGGAGAACATGCCAACCACTAAGCCACCATGTCCAGAGGTCCCAGTGTGTGTGTGCTTGTGTGTGTGTGTGTGTTTGTGAATGTATGTTCATTTATTCATTCATTCATTATCTTCCGCTTTATCCTCTATTAGGGTCGCGGGGGGGGGGTTCCCCATGCTCATCCAGGGGAGAACGTTTCGGGCGCTGGGCAGATACACCCAGGACAGGACGCAAATCCATCGCTGGGCACACACTTACTCACACACACACACACACACACACACACACACACACACACTCCATATGGGGCAATTTGGAGAACTCAATTGACTTGATCCATGTTTTTGGACTGTGGGAGGAAACCGGAGAACCCAGAGGAAACCCACGCGGAAACGGGGAGAACATGGAAACTCCACCCAGATGGGGATTCGAACCGGGAATCCCTAACTGAGAGGAGAACATGCTAAACCACTAAGCTACCATGCCGCCCTGTATGTATGTTATTATAAAAAATAATGTATTGTATATCACGCATTGATATGAATGAACATCTCTCACACTTAATCTGTTAATCCTGATCATGTCAGATTAGAACCCACTAATGTGTTGCTGGAGCTGTTCTGATGGAGGTCCTCTGCTCTCATCTGCTCAGAAGCAGCAGCTCAGCCGTCTGACATGTCTGAATATAGCCTCATTTGCAGCCTGACTGTATAATTTTGCCCTAACTAGCCGTAGCGGTGCGTAGGAGTGAAATTGGGTCAAAACAGATGCTTGTTTTTCCTCTCGTTCTGGCGGTTTTGCTTCTCGCGTCTCATTCAGTGTGCCCTTGATGAACTGTTTATGAGACGCTGACACGTCTATGAATAAATAACCCTCACATATGAGAGGGCTGCGGGGGGGGGGGGGGTATTATATTTAGTCAGTGATCCCATGACCTAAGATGACATAAACAAAACCTCTGTTATTATTTATTTACCATCAAAATTCAGCTCAGTCAGCAATTAATGTTTAATGTTCATGTTCTAATGGACAAACTGTCCGGCTCGAAGACGAAGAACGTCCTCAGAGAAACATCAGGGGTTGTCCACAAACATTTAATAAATCATCATCTTTGTGTGTGTGTATGTATGCATATATATATATATATAGGCGGCACGGTGGCTTAGTGGTTTAGCACGTTCTCCTCTCAGCACTAGGGATTCCCGATTCGAATCCCCATCTGGGTGGAGTTTCCATGTCCTCCCCGTGTCTGTGTGGGTTTCCTCCGGGTTCTCTGGTTTCCTCCCACAGTCCAAAAATATGGATCAAGTGAAATGAATTCTCAAAATTGCCCCATATAGAGTGTGTGTCTGTGTGAGTGAGTGTGTGCCCAGCGATGGATTGGCGCCCTGTCCTGGGTCTATTTGCCCAGCACCCAAGACGTTCTCCCCTGGATGGGCATGGGGAACCCCCCCGCGACCCTAATAGAGGATAAAGGTAAAGATAATGGATGAATGAATATATGTATATATATAGAGACGGCACGGTGGCTTAGTGGTTTAGCACGTTCTCCTCTCAGCACTAGGAATTCCCGGTTCAAATCCCCATCTGGGTGGAGTTTCCATGTTCTCCCCGTGTCTGTGTGGGTTTCCTCCCACAGTCCAAAAACATGGATCAAGTCAATTGAATTCTCAAAATTGCCCCATATAGAGTGTGTGTGTGAGTGAGTGTGTGTCCAGCGATGGATTGGCGCCCTGTCCTGGGTCTATCTGCCCAGCACCCGAAACGCTCTCCCCAGGATGGGCATGGGGAACCACCCCGCGACCCTAATAGAGGATGAAGCGGGAGATAGTGAATGAATAAATATATATATACACACACACGTGGGGTAGAGCTGGGGCGGACCTTATTTTATAGGGTCATAAATTCACACAATATGTGGGACATGTACCCTCATGTTCACTTGTAGCATGTCGTTGGATTTCCTTCATGGGAAAACAGTCCATGGGTTACGATTGCGTTCGTTAGAGTCCATTAGTGTTTACAACTAACACACTGACTGCAGTGTTGAGAATCCTCCACCACCCAAAACTACCTGTTCTGCAACATCCTAAGACAGGTGATGGTCCTGCGAGGGTTTTGTGATGGTTCTGTAGTTCTCTTGTGATAGTTCTTCAGTGGTCTTATGATGGTTTTGTGATGGTTCTGCAGTGGTTCTAAAATGGTCTTGCGACTGTTTTGTGATGATCCTGCGAGGGTTTTGTGATGGTTCTGCAGTGGTTACAAAATGGTAGCTTTGTTATAGTTCTGTGATGGTCCTAAGTTGTTCCTGTGATGGTTTTGCCATTGGCATATATAACGATCATTCGATGGTCATGTAATGATCCTGGGTTGTTTTTTTCTTCTTATTGATTCTGCAATGGTCCTCATCATTAGTGGACTAAATAAAGCTTAGAAACCTGTAGGTTCATTCATTCATTCATTATCTTTAGCTTTATCCTCTATTAGGGTCACGGGGGGGGGTTCCCCATGCCCATCCAGGGGAGAACGTCTCGGGTGCTGGGCAGATAGACCCAGGACAGGGCGCCAATCTATCACTGGACACACACTCACTCACACAGACACACTCTATATGGGGCAATTTGGAGAATTCAATTGACTTGATCCATGTTTTTGGACTGTGGGAGGAAACCGGAGAACCCGGAGGAAACCCACGGGGACACGGGGAGAACATGGAAACTCCACCCAGATGGGGATTCGAACTGGGAATCCCTAGCGCTGAGAGGAGAACATGCTAAACCACTAAGCCACTGTGCCGCCCCTGTAGGATCACTTAATAAATAAAGAACAGATCCGGGGATCTGCAGGGACTCTGTGGATGTAAAGCTGTTAATTTTTTTATTAGCAGTCGATTTATTTTTTTAATGAATTCATTTATTTTGATTTCATGTCGTGTGAAATAATTGAGCGGATTTGTGGTTTGCGTGCTGTTCTGTTTCAGATGACCCAGATTTCAGCTGTTGTGTTTGCAGGGGGAGGTGAGCGAGACGATCGCACCGTGGATTTTGCTGACGGATTAAAACAGAATTTCTTCGCTCTTTATTCAAAGCAAATTACACGAAAAGTCAAATCAACCCGTCTGACGTTCAGCGGGACGCCGTCGGGTCAGCTCCTCACACAACAACAAAAACAACATGGAAACTTCCATCCATTATCTTCAGTTTCATGCTCTATTAGGGTCATGGGGGGAGGTTCCCCATGCCCATCCAGGGGAGAACGTTTCGGGCGCTGGGCAGATACACCCAGGACAGGACACCAATCCATCACTGGACACACACTCACTCACACAAACACACTCTATAGGGGGCAATTTGGAGAATTCAATTGCCCTTGATCCATGTTTTTGGGCTGTGGGAGGAAACCGGAGAACCCGGAGGAAACCCATGCGTACATGGGGAGAAGATTGGGACCCCACCTAGATTGGGATTCTATCAGGGAATCCACAGCACTGAGAGGAGAACATGCCAATCACTAAGCCACCGTGCCGCCCTTAGTGTTAAACTTAGAATTTAGAAAATTCATAAACTAATAGTGTGTGAATTTTAAAATTAAAAAAGAACAACTTTCTGTTCACGTTTTCTAGAATATATATATATATATATATATCTACTCTATTAGGGGAGAACGTTCCGGGCGCTGGGCAGATACACCCAGGACAGGACGCCACTACATCACTGGACACACACTCACTCACACAAACATGGGGGCAATTTGGAGAATTCAATTGCCCTTGATCCATGTTTTTGGACTGTGGGAGGAAACCGCAGTGGACACGGGGAGAACCTGGAAACTCGGATGGGGATTCGAACCAGGTATCCCCAGCGCTGAGAGGACAACATGCCAACCACTAAGCCACCGTGCTGCCTTTGATATATATATATATATATATATATATATAAAAAATGTGTGTATAAATTTTTTTTTTTTTTTTTTTTTGGTGAAATATCTGTAACTAAAGTAAAATTCACACGAGGCCAAAAAGTTTTCCGAAAGTGCGGAAGCTGGAGGACCATCTCTGTAGCGCCTCATTATTGGAAAACAAACAGCGTCTGTGGTGGTGGGTTTTGCATAAGAGAAGGTTGTTTATATGTTAAATTAAAAATTTAAATCCGTGAGGATGCATGACATTAAGAGCTCCAGGAGGCACGGTAAGATTTTAAATAGGATCCTGTAACTGGGTCACGCTTGCGAATCCTCCGAAGCGGGCTTCCGAATTCACGCCGAAAATCTGTTCGCATTAAAAACAGACTGATTTCTATTGAAATCTTCTGTATTAATAACACCGCTGTTCAAAATGGATGAGTACACACCTGCCGTACGTTCAGATATGGAGAACGAAGGCGTGCGTGAAGACGGACGGAACGCCGAGTCGGGAGGTGGACGGGAGGACCGCGAGGCACGCTGGGAGTCAGGGTACAGAACACATGGCTAGGAAGATGGACAGATGAGTGGGTTAGTATTTAGGGAAGAGGTAAAGAGTGAGGCGGGGGGGGGGGGGGGGGGTGGAGTGGTGGTTCAGTTAGTTCCTCCAGTGGTAACTCAGTTGGGGACTAGATAGGTGTAGTGTGTAGGGATGTAGGTCGACGGGTTGGTGAGAAGAATAGGTAGACAGACTGATACAGGCAGACGGGCAGACATAAAGACACACACACACACGCAGACAGAAAGACACACAAGCAGACGGAAAGACGGAAAAACACACACGCAGACGGGCAGACAGACACACATGCAGACGGGCAGACACATTGACACAAACCACGGTTAGACACACGGTTAGACAGGCAGGCAGTCTGAACAACTCAGACAGACACGCAGCCAGACAGGCGGACAGACAGACAGGCAGGCAGGCCGACCAACACACACAGACAGACAGGCAGGCAATCTGAACAACGCAGACAGAAACACGCAGACAGACAGGCAGGCAGACTAACCAACACAGATAGACAGACACACGGACAGACAGGCAGGCAATCTGAACAACGCAGACAGACAGACAGGCAGGCAATCTGAACAACGCAGACAGACAGGCAGGCAGACTAACCAACACAGATAGACAGACACACGGACAGACAGGCAGGCAATCTGAACAACGCAGACAGACAGGCAGGCAATCTGAACAACGCAGACAGGCAGGCAGGCAATCTGAACAACGCAGACAGACACGCAGACAGGCAGGCAGGCTAACCGACACAGATAGACAGGCTGACACGCAGACACACACAGACAGACAGACGTGGGTGATGCTGAGTCCTTCAGTGTTTGCCTCAGCAGTGGGGGGGGGGGGGGGGGGGGGGGGGGGGGGGGGGGGGGGGGGGGGGGGGGGGGGGGGGGGGGGGGGGGGGGGGGGGGGGGGGGGGGGGGGGGGGGGGGGGCAGCGAGGGTTCAGGGAGATTAGTTTGGGGTTGGGACGGCGTCTGCGCTCCTGTCTGTTCTTATGATAACGTTCCGGCTCCATCACAGAGAACTCCGCTCATTAGAACTCTGAATCATTCATGAGCTCCGGATGCAGCGGCCTCAGCTTCCCCGCGCTGCTTACCTTCACTCTCAGTGCAACAGCAACACGGGGGGGGGGGGGGGGGGGCAAAGTTAAAACCGAAAAAGAGTGCGGAGAACACGAGCGGTTCTGCTGTAGGGAGGGTTTTATGCAGCGGGGCATTTAAACTCGGGTGCGAGATGATAACATCCCAGTGCAGGAACCATGTGATCCCGTTTGGTTCTCTGTTGTTCCCTGTTGGTGCTCTGACCGTTAGAGAACCGGACCATCACAGAACAGGTGTAGTTTGGGGGTAGGGTGACCAGATGTCCCGCTTTGTGCTGGACAGTCACGCAATTTCGTTACTTTTCACGCGTCCCGCAAATTGAGACGTTGTCCCGCATTGTTACTGAAGGTCAGTTTTTAAGCGTGCTTTATATTCCGACGTTGGACGGCTGTGTTTTCTGTGGACGTATGTTAAGGGCGCGCCCACCAACACAAATAATGCAAATTAAGTCATATATATATATATATAGAGGCGGCCCGGTGGCTTAGTGGTTTAGCATGTTCGCCTCTCAGCGCTAGGGATTCCCGGTTCGAATCCCCATCTGGGTGGAGTTTCCATGTTCTCCCCGTGTCCGCGTGGGTTTCCTCCGGGTTCTCCGGTTTCCTCCCACAGTCCAAAAACATGGATCAAGTCAATTGAATTCTCAAAAATTGCCCCATATAGAGTGTGTCTGTGTGAGTGAGTGTGTGCCCAGCGATGGATTGGCACCCCGTCCTGGGTCTATCTGCCCAGCGCCCGAGACGTTCTCCCCTGGATGGGCATGGGGAACCCCACCGTGACCCTAATAGAGGATAAGCGGGAGATAATGAATGAATGAATGAATGAATGAATATATATATATATATGGTGGCATGGAGGATTAGTGGTTGGCATGTTCTCCTCTCAGCACTAGGGATTCTCGGTGGAGTTCTGGATGGATTTCTCCGGGTTCTCTGGTTTCCTCCCACAGTCCAAAAACATGGATCATGTGTATTGAATTCTCCAAATTGCCCCATATAGAGTGTGTTTGAGTGAGTGTGTGCCTAGCGATGTATTGGCGCCCTGTCCTGGGTGTGTCTGCACAGTGCCTGAAACATTCTCCCCTGGATGGTCGCGGTGGGGTTCCCCATGCCCATCGAGGGGAGAACATCTCGGGCGCTGGGCAGATCCATCACTGGACACACACTCACACAGACACACTCTATATGGGACAATTTTGAGAATTCAATACACATGATCCATGTTTTTGGACTGTGGGAGGAAACCGGAGAACCCGGAGGAAACCCACGCGGACACGGGGAGAACATGGAAACTCCACCCAGATGGGGATTCAAACCGGGAATCCCTAGCGCTGAGAGGAGAACATGCTAAACCACTAAGCCACCGTGCCGCCTATATATATATATATATATATATATATGGCAGTGCATGGGTGTCCCACATTGTCCCACATCTGGTGAATTGGAATCTGGTCACCCTGTTTGGGTGGTGGATTGTGTGTTGTCAGTTCTGCAGTGACGCAGTGATGTCTGTGTGTATTTCGTTTGAACGTTAGTTGCGTTCTGCGATCATTTATTCCTTTTCAGTCAGTTTCTCTTTGATCTGTTGGTTCGTGTTGGAAAATCAGTCTTCAGTCCTTATTTCCCATCATGCAGTGCAGCGTTACAGATTACTACAGCATCTGAATGTTCGTGCAGCAGTGTAGTATCTAAAAAAAACACCCTGGATTTAAACCCTGGCTTTTATTATGTAACGTTTGGTGTTTACGTTTCAGCTCGTTCCATGGCAACCGTAAGAACGTCCTCCGTGTGGCTGACCGCTGACCTGCGCGCGCCGCTCCACTCGCGCGTTCGTACCGACGGAATGAATCCACTCGCTTTGCATTTCTCCTGCAGATAGAACTCGCTCATCTGAGTGCCGCTGGCTGGAAGAGTTTCAATCTGAAGGTTGTGGGTTCTAATCCCAGGTCCACGGATATTTCCCATGTGGGTCCTTGAGCATGACCCTTCACCCTCAGTGCTCCGGGGTGCCGTGGCCGACCATGTGCTCGCTTGTGAGTCGCTTTGGATGGAAAAAGTGTCATCGTGATTTAATTTAAACGTTTGCGTCCACGGGGTTGAAAACTTTTAATGTTAATGAAGTGAAGTCCTCCTAGTTTGGTGCTCCTCACTTAACGAGGTGCTTTATGAGAAGCTTTATTTTCAGTTCTCTAGTAATATTTGGGTGGAGGATGATTGTTAGTAACTCTATGACGTCCGTAGGGTGGTGATGTGTTTGAGTTCTGTTATATTCTGTTATATTTATATGAGACACAGCAAAGCTGCTGAACGTTTCTTCAACACTGGGGTGACGCTGAGAATCTGAGAATAATCCACCAATCAAAACTCAGCATTAACCAGCATTCTTTAATCTGCGATTTTACATTTACATCTTTATATATATATATTTATGGGCAGCACGGTGGCTTAGTGGTTTAGCATGTTCTCCTCTCAGCACTAGGGATTCCCGGTTCGAATCCCCATCTGGGTGGAGTTTCCATCTTCTCCCCGTGTCCGTGTGGCTTTCCTCCAGGTTCTCCGGTTTCCTCCCACAGTCCAAAAACATGGATCAAGGTCAATTGAATTCTCCAAATTGCCCCATGTAGAGTCTGTTTGTGTTTGTGAGTGTGTGCCCAGTGATAGATTGCCCCCCTGTCCTGGGTGTATCTGCCCAGCGCCCGAAACGTTCTCCCCTGGTTGGGCATGGGGAACCCCCCCCCCCACGACCATTAAGCGGAAGATAATGGATGAATGAATGTATGTATGTGTGTGTATATATATATATATATGTGGGTGGCACGGTGGCTTAGTGGTTAGCATGTTCTCCTCTCAGGGCTAGGGATTCCCGGTTCGAATCGCAACTAACGTTCAAACGAAATACACACAGACATCACTGCGTCACTGCAGAACTGACAACACACAATCCACCACCCAAACAGGGTGACCAGATTCCAATTCACCAGATGTGGGACAATGTGGGACACCCATGCACTGCCATATATATATATATAGGGTGGCACGGTTGCTTAGTGGTTTAGCATGTTCTCCTCTCAGCGCTAGGGATTCCCGGTTTGAATCCCCATCTGGGTGGAGTTTCCATGTCCTCCCTGTGTCCGCGTGGGTTTCCTCCGGGTTCTCCGGTTTCCTCCCACAGTCCAAAAACATGGATCAAGTCAATTGAATTCTCCAAATTGCCCCATATAGAGTGTGTCTGTGTGAGTGAGTGTGTGCCCAGCGATGGATTGGTGTCCTGTCCTGGGTCTATCTGCCCAGCGCCCGAGACGTTCTCCCCTGGATGGGCATGGGAAACCCCACCGCGACCCTAATAGAGGATAAGCGGGAGATAATGAATGAATGAATGATATATATATATATACACACACACACCTTTTTACAAGCATTAGCAAAAGTTTGGACACGCCCCTTTTCATGCCACTTACTCCATGTAGAGAACTCCATGTTCTTATTTCCACGTCCTGTAAAGATGGACTTTGTAGTTCTACAATTCAAGACTGTAGTTGATCTGTTAGTGTTCAGTATGTACTGTGGTCTCTGTTCTAATGGTCAGAACCCCAATAATACCACAGGGGTTATTGGCTGGGTGCATTATTCCTATCCCAGCAGTGTGTCTGAGGTGTTTAAATGACTTGCTGAGGTCGTAACACTCCGCTGCCGTGTGAACGTGACGTTGTAAACGGAGCCCGGCGGGGACGGTTGGCAGCTGCAGTCGGGAGTCGGGTTTTGGCCACACCCCCATCACTTACTGTTAATTGTGCGCGTGGCAGCCGAAGCGGTGGTCCGCCGTGGTGCGGGGCCCCGCCACCGTATTAAAGCGAGCCGCTCAAGTACTCGGTTCCATCTCAAAAAGAACCTCATTTAGGACTCCTGCGAGTCTCCTGCGAGTCTTGGAAACTTGTCACGTTTGCCGGCAACCTGCGGTGCGGCGCTTTAACCACGCTCATGTTGGATCGGCACGAAGAAACGTGCTCTTCCGTCAAAGCCGCTTTAACGGAACTTTGTACGCGGAACCCTGTTGCATCCTCATGACGGAAACTCGGCAGAATCTCACGCCAAAGTCAAGCGAGACGTCGGAGAACCGAGGAGGAGCGAGCAGAGCGCCTCCGAGCAACGGGGCTTCATAAATATTCATCAGCATCCCGGCGCTGATCCAGTGGATTAACGGCGGCCACTCGGACACACTCGACCTCATCCTCGGAACGCGTCTCGCCGTCCATCCACCGCTGTTCTCAAACAGAACGAAGAACCCCCCCTCCCCCCTCCCCCCACCCCCTTTACATTCCTTCTCTCACTTCTCTCACTTTCTCGGTTTCTCGGTGCGCCATGTGACTCGAGCCTCAGCCGCTCCTCCACCCCCTCCCTCCTCCCTCGGCTTTCTTCTCTCTCTCTTTTTTTTTTTTTTCCTCCTCCTCCTCGCTCCCTCTCCTCCGACACCGGGCTGCCGAGTAGAGGAGGAGGCGCGGGAGAGGTGGATATGTTTTCCATATCGCTCAAGTGCCGGATGGGGGTCATCAGACGCAGGATCAAGGGTATTGTGCGACGTTTCGGGGCACGGGCTTTCACGCCGGGGGGGGGGGGGAGCGAGGGCGGGCGGGCGGTGGCGGGAGGTGTGGAGGGTGGATGGAGTCGGCGCTGACTTTTTTTAAAGATGCATGGAGTTGCGTCCTCGGAGCGTGCGCCCGGAACCCGTCCCTGGTTCTGTAAAGTGCGCCAGGCTTTTTCTGGAGGACTGGATTCAAAAGTGGTGCATGCTGCTTAATTAAAACCCGAAACGAGATGGTTAATTATTTATTTAGTGGTTCGCCCTCAAGGAGGCGGATTGTCAAAAAGTTTCAGAGTGCAGCCGGGGAGGGGAGGTCTGGGGGGTGTGTGTGTGTGTGTGTGTGTGTGTGTGTGTGTGTGTGTGTTAATATGAGGAACGTCATTAATCTGCTATTGTTGCAGATTATTTATTAATTTTGGACGCCCCTTGTTTATTGTGAAACACAAAATCCGTCTATACGTTCGACTCTTATGGCTCTGTAGGGGCGGCGCGGTGGCTTAGTGGTTTGGCATGTTCTCCTCTCAGCAATAGGGATTCCCGGTTCGGATCCCCATCTGGGTGGAGTTTTCATGTTCTGCCCGTGTCCGCGTGGGTTTCCTCCGGGTTCTCCGGTTACCTGCCACAATTCAAAAACATGGATCAAGGTCAGTTGAGTTCTCCAAATTGCCCCATATAGAGTGTGTGTGTGAGTGAGTGTGTGTCCAGCGATGGATTGCCCCCTGTCCTGGGTGTATTTGCCCAGTGCCCGAGACGTTCTCCGCTGGTTGGGCATAGGGAACCCCCCACGACCCTAATAGAGGATAAAGCGGAAGATGATGAATGAATGTAAGGCTTAGTGGTTTAGCATGTTCTTCTTTCAGCGCTGGGGATTCCTGGTTCGAATTCCAGTCTGGGTGGAGTTTCCATGTTCTCCTCGTGTCCCTGTGGTTTCCTTCCAGAGTCCAATTGAATTCTCCAAATTGCCCCATATAGAGTGTGTTTGTGTGAGTGAGTATGTGTCCAGTGAAAGATTGGCGTCCTGTTCCTCAAAGGACTGTGAAAAGACTGTGGGAGGAAACCAGAGAACCCGGAGGAACCCCATGTGGACACGGGGAGAACATGGAAACTCCACGCAGATTGGGATTCGAAGCAGGAATCCCTAGTGCTGAGAGGAGAACATGCTAAACCACTAAGCCACCATGCTGCACTACACATTTATATCCATCCATCCATTATCTTCCGCTTTATCCTCTATTAGGGTCGTGGGGGGGGGGGGGGTTCCCCATGCCCATCCAGGGGAGAACGTCTCGGGCGCTGGGCAGATAGATCCAGGACAGGACACCAATCCATCGCTGGGCACACACTCACTCACACACACACACACTCTATATGGGGCAATTTGTAAAACTCAATTGACTTGATCCATGTTTTTGGACTGTGGAAGGAAACCGGAGAACCCGGAGGAAACCCACGGGGACACGGGGAGAACATGGAAACTCCACCCAGATTGGGATTCGAACCTGAATCCCCAGCGCTGAGAGGAGAACGTGCTAAACCACTAAGCCAGCATGATGGCAGTGATCTCTAAATGCCGTGTTCCTCATTATTAATGCCGGCAGTTTTCGTGATTGGATTGCGGGTTCGATTTGGTTGAACATCCACGGCGTTCTGTACGGTTCCTGCACCTCAGGGGTCTGAAAGGAACAAATTCATTACGCTGGACATGAAGAAGTGGACTCTGAAAAAATCATTAGCACCATCAGTTGTTGGGGGGACGTTGGGGGAACGTTTAATGGGAAGCGTTGAAGCGTTTCAGCAAAATAATGGATTTAATACAAAGTGTTAACGAACGACTTCTGAATGACGACGCTCGCTTCAACTTTTCATCCATTCATTCATTATCTTCCTCTTCATCCTCTATTAGGGTCGGGGGGGGGGGGGTTGGGTTCCTCATGCCCATCCAGGGGAGAAAGTTTCGGGCGCTGGGCAGATAGACCCAGGACAGGACGCCAAGTTATCACTGGACACACACTCACTCACACACTCACACTCTATATGGGGCAATTTGGAGAACTCAATTGACCTTGATCCATGTTTTTGGACTGTGGGAGGAAACCGGAGAACCTGGAGGAAACCCACGGGGACACAGGGGAAAAAGTGCCAACTCCACCCAAATTGGGATTTGAAACGGGAATCCCCAGCGCTGAGAGGAGAACATGCTAAACCACTAAGCCACCTGCTTCAACTTCAACCTAAATTTATCGTTGTCCCAGTTTTCGCCGAAATCGCTGTTTACGAGTGTTACTGAAGGGCGTAGTGGTTTGGCATGTTCTCCTCTCAACCCTGAAGATACAGGTTTGAATCCCATTCGGGGTGGAGTTTCCATGTTCTCCCCGTGTCTGCATGGACTTTTTTTATTTATTTTATTTTATTTTTTTACCTTGAAACAACATGGATTCAAGGTTAATTAAAAGCTCTAATTTGCCTCATATAGTGTGTGTGTGTGTGTGTGTGTGTAAGTGAGGGCGGCACGATGGCTTAGTGGTTTAACATGTTCTCCTCTCAGTGCTGGGGATTCCCAGTTCGAATCCCAATCTGGGTGGAGTTTGCATGTTCTCCCCGTGTCCGCGTGGGTTTCCTCCGGGTTCTCCGGGTTCCTCCCGCAATCCATGGATCAAGGTCAATTGAATTCTCCGAATTGCCCCATATAGAGTGTGTTTGTGTGAGTTAGTGTGTGTCCAGTGATAGATTGGCGTCCTTTCCTGGGTGTATCTGCCCAGCGCCCAAAACGTTCTCCCCTGGATGGGCATGGGGAACCCCACAGCGACCCTAATAGAGGATAAAGCAGAAGATAATGGATGGATGGATATAAATATGTAGTGCAGCACGGTGGCTTAGTGTTTGGCATGTTCTCCTCTCAGCACTAGGGATTCCCGGTTCGAATCCCCATCTGGGTGGAATTTCCAAGTTCTCCCCGTGTCCATGTGGGTTTCCTCCGGGTTCTCCAGTTTCCTCCCACAGTCCAAAAAACATGGATTCAAGGTGAATCGAATTCTCCAAATTGCCCCATATAGAGTGTGTATGTGTGAGTGAGTGTGTGTTCGTTGATAGATTGTCCCCCTGTCCTGGGTGTATCTGCCCAGCACCCGAAACCTTCTCCCCTGGATGGGCATGGGGAGACGTTCCCCCCCCCCCAGGACCCTAGTAGAGGATGAAGCTGAAGATAATGGATGGATGGTACTTAACGCGGAACTTCGGTGGAACGGTGGCAGACGGGTTTTTATCTGCTCTCCCGTCATGGCATCTCAACCGGCGGACGTCGGGACGATCCGAGCCTCGTACCGTATTCATAGCAGCTGCCGTGGACGATTTCATCCGAACCGAGCCGTAAAAGAAGCTCCGTGTTCTCAACGCTTTAATTATTCAGGAGGTTTTTATACGAGGTGGTTCGGGCGAGGAGCGTCGTCATGAGGCCACTTCGTCTCTGCAGGTCGGGAATCCGCCGCCCCCCCACTGCCCCCGCCCTCTTTCTGTTGCAAAAGCAGGGTTCTAAAAGCCCGGGGTGGTGGAGCGCCGGTGATGAGGGGGCTTTGAGGGCAGATAATCTTCCACTTATTAATAGAACATGAAGATCACGCCTTCATTTAACTCCACATGTGAACGAGCACCTGGTTAACGAGAGCCGACCAGCACATTTAAAGGCTTTCACAATGTCCCGGAGCGCGTTCATGGGGACGGACAGAGTTTTCGTGACCCACGTCGTCCTGAAGGTGTTTATTCAACATGATGAACTGACTCGGGACGCCAGGGTGGCTTAGTGTTTAGCATGTTCTCCTCTCAGCGCTGGGGATTCAGGTTCGAATCCCAATCTGGGCGGAGTTTCCATGTTCTCCCCGTGTCCCTGTGGGTTTCCTCCGGGTTCTCCGGTTTCCTCCCACAGTCCAAAAACATGGATCAAGGTCAATTGGATTCCCCAAATTGCCCCATATAGAGTGTGTGTATATGAGTGAGTGTGTGTCAAGTGATAGATTGACGTCCTGTCCTGGGTGTATCTGCCCAGCACCTGAGACGTTCTCCAATGGATGGACATGGGGATCTGCCTTCTGGAGATCCAGGTTTTCCCCGTGTCCACGTGGGTTTCCTCCGGGTTGTCCGGTTTCCTTCCACAGTCCAAAAAATATGGGTTCAAGGTAAGTTTGCTGCTCTAAATTGCCTTTAGGGTGGCAATGTGGCTTAGTGGTTGGCATGTTCTCCTCTCAGCGCTGGGAAATCAGGTTCCAATCCCAATCTGGGTGAAGCTTCCATGTTCTCCCCGTGGGTTTCCTCCGGGTTCTCCGGTTTCCTCCCAACATGGATCAAGGTCAATGGAGTTCTCCAAATTGCCCCATATAGAGTGTGTGTGTGCCCAGTGATAGATTGGCGTCCTTTCCTGGGTGTGCCAAGCACCTGAAACGTTCAACCTTGGATGGGCATGGGGATCCCCCTTGTGACCCTAATAGAGGATAAAGCGGGAGATAATGGATGGATGACTCTGAAATTGAGTCCATCTAGCTGCACCGCTCAAATAGCAACCTACCAAAGTCAGAGCGCCACCTGGTGATTAAAGGCTGATTGGTATATTGTATGTTAAGCTCATGATGGATGCAGAACTGTTCTTGAGGTTCTGTGAGAACGCTAAAAGTGGCTTGTCTGATAAAATGCTTGTCGTCGCGAGATGATTTGTTTTCGCTGGATTTGCCGTCATAAGCATTTCATCTGCGGCCGCGGCACACGTTCTCCGCCGTTCCCGATTTCCATGAGCCGTTTCTGCGGAACGCCGGGGCCCTGAGGGTACGTTCCTCTCTGATGCCGTGCTTATTTTTGGATGAGCGTTCACAAGAAAGCTCACAATAACGAAGCAGAGGACGGCGCTCCGGCACCGTGGGCTTTCAGCGATTACTTAGCAGAACGTTAATATTTAAACGTGGGTGACAATTCCATGATCTAGAGCTCCGGATCCGCCGGAACGTCGAGAACCGGCCCCGGAGCCCCGGAGCCCCGGAGCCCCGATCCAATCAGAGAGCCGTGAACAGGTCGGGAACGCTTGATTCAATTTACTGCGGCCTCGGGATTCGCTTTTTTAACGAGAACTGAGGTGACGAGGTTAAGAAAGAGGAACGTAGAACACGGAACGTAGATCACGGAACGTAGATCACGGAACGTAGAACATGGATTTTATTCAACCAACAGTGTGACGTAGAACAATACAGAACCTGCATGTATTCATCACAGCCTCTTCATCATCCATCTCATCCTCATCCTCTTCATCATCTATCACATCCTCCCTCCTCATCCTCTTCCTCTTCACTCAAATCCTCATCTTCCTCATCCATCACATCCTCCCTCTTCATCCTCTTCATCATCCATCACATACTCATCTTCCTCATCCATCACATCCTCCTCTTCATCCTCTTTATCCATCACATACTCATCTTCCTCATCCATCACATCCTTTCTC
>JAFMOD010001169.1:2500-10602 GCA_019802435.1 Corydoras maculifer
AAGATTAAAACAGAAGGGTTTCCCAGTTTACAAATCTGTGACCTCATCAGAACCCGCGGGGAACCAATACACAGATAATCCCACAGTTTAACCCCAAACTTTAAAGTTGATTTGTTAATGTATGTGCGTGTGTATGTGTGCATGTATGTATGTGTGTGTGTGTGTATGTATATGTATGTGTGTGTATGTATCTTTGTATGTATATGTGTGTGTATGTATGTATGTGTGTGTATGTATCTATGTATGTATGTGTATGTATGTGTGTGTATGTATGTGTGTGTATGTATCTATGTATGTATGTGTGTGTATGTATGTGTGTGTATGTATGTGTGTATCTATGTATGTATGTGTGTGTATGTATGTGTGTATGTATGTATGTGTGTATGTATGTATGTATGTGTATGTGTGTATGTATGTATGTATGTGTGTATGTATGTATCTATGTATTTATGTGTATGTATGTGTGTGTGTATGTATCTATGTGTATGTATGTGTGTATGTATGTATGTATGTATGTATGTGTATGTGTGTATGTATGTATCTATGTATTTATGTGTATGTATGTGTGTGTATGTATCTATGTATGTGTGTGTATGTATGTATGTATGTGTGTATGTATGTGTGTGTATGTATGTGTGTGTATGTATGTGTGTGTATGTATCTATGTATGTATGTGTGTATGTATGTATCTATGTATGTATCTATGTATGTATGTGTGTGTATGTATGTGTGTATGTATGTATGTATGTGTATGTGTGTATGTATGTATCTATGTATTTATGTGTATGTATGTGTGTGTATGTATGTTTATGTGTGTATGTGTGTGTCATAAGGATACCTCTGAAAGGTTAAAGTTGGATTTACCGTCGATGCGGCGAAAAGACGAGGACAGAATTAGTTACAATTTCTCACTAAATATATTTACATGACATACAGTTCGCCATCAGTGCAATACACAGGAATGTTGCATAATTACCAAATATTCAACTCGTTCCCGCTTTAAAAAAAGAACCCAACAGACAGATTGAGACAACGCAAATGTAAACAGACAACTTACGAACGTTCACGTCCAGATACACAGCTTCACCCGAAGAATCCCACCCACAGCAACCCGACCTGCATCGCCGACACGCAAAAAACGCAAACCAAGCACAGGCACGGAGCACACACTTCATTTGTCTGGACGGGGTCGTGGGGGTCATGTACAAATGTATCGCTGGAAATCTGACGTTGGCGCTCATCCCGGGGATGGAAAAAGGTTGCGCAGGGTCCGGGGGCGGCGCTGTGTGGGGGCCGCCGGTCCGGTGGAAGTGGATGTTCACAGTGATCATTCTGAATGGCTTGCGGCCCGCGGGCCGGAAAAAAAACAAACGGCGGATGAAACAGTCGGAAAGCCGGAAAGGAACGGGAGGGGGGGGGGGAACGGTCTGCTCGAGCACTGAAGGCGGCCCTCTCTGTCGTTAACTATAAAATTACAAACACTTACGAAGAAGTACGTAGCAGTCCTCGCCGTTTTATTAAAAAAACCAACAGAAATCGTCGTCATAAAAAGGGCCGGACGGCGAATCCGGGAAAAACCGATGGAAGAAACGAAGGAGGTGACGCACCATGCATATCGCCGCCGCCGCGAGAACCGGAAAAAGAAGAGGCTAGGTCATAAATCAAGAAAAAAAAAAAAAAAGACCCATACATAGAGATGAAGTAAACGTCAAAAGATCAGCACTAAGATAACGTATGAATCTGATCATTATATTTCTCTTGATATATATATTCATTTATTTATTTATATATATATATTTTATCTCGTCGGGTTTGGCACTTCATCTGAACAGACAGCTGTTCGAAAAAAGACTTCGTACAAAAAAAAAAAAAAAAACGCCGTCGACGTCTCGTTACGTAGAATATACGACTTCATAGCGAGCATACAGCAGGTAAACACTGGTACATACTTTTTAGGTTTCAGATGAACATTCCGACAGATGTTTTACACACATGCACAGAAACAGACAACACGACTCTTCGGATTTCGTTTCCCCGCCTCGTGTTTGCTTTTTTTTTTTAAATCTTTGACGCGTTTTTTCTTCTTCTCAATTCGCGATTACGTCTTTTTAAATTTTTTTTATTTTTGCTCTACGTCGGATTTCCCGGGCCCGGCGTTAGGACGCCTCCTCGGCCGAGCGTGTTTCTGATTTGAGACGTACGAACTCTTTGGCCACCTCGTCGTTGGTCCTTTGTGAGAGGATGCGCAGGATGGTGAGGCCCGTCTCGTCCATGGCGACGCTGCGCACCAGCGGATAGGCGCCGCTCAGGGTCACTTTGTCGCTCAGCTCGCGGAGTTGCAGCACCGTCACGCCGATGATGCGGTCCTCGCGGGCGAAGCAGTAGTCCTTCAGGGACACGTGGAGCTCGTACATTTCCGGACCGTGTTCGCTGCTCAGAACGCTGCGGGGTGGAGAACAGAGCAGAAAACCATTAAAGAAAACATCGTTAATTAGCACCCGCTTGATCCTATGTATATATATATATATATATATATATCCTAGATAGGGGCAATTTACAGCAGCCAATTCACCTTGAATCCATGTTTTTGGACTGTGGGAGAAAACCGGAGAACCAGGAGGACACCCATGTGGACACAGGGAGAACATGGAAACCCCACCCAGACCGGGATTCAAACCTCACACACACACAATGTTAGGATAGGGGCAATTTAGAGCAGCCAATTCACCTTGAATCCACGTTTTCGGACTGTGGGAGGAAACCAAAGAATCTGGAAAAACTAAGGCGGACACGGGGAGAATATGGAAACTCCACCCAGATCAGGATTCGAACATCATACACACAATGTTTAGATAGGGGCAATTTAGAGCAGCCAATTCACCATGAATCCATGTTTTTGGACTGTGGGAGGAAACCGGAGAACCCGGAGGACGCCCATGCGGACACGGAGAGAACATGGAAACTCCACCCAGATCGGGATTCGAACCTGGATCCTCAGTGCTGAGAGGAGAACATGCTAAACTACACCACCGTGCCGTCCTAATTAAAATAAATTATTCTATAAATTATAAAAGTAAATGCTTTTATTCAGAGCGACTGATGAACATGATCAGATGAGGGCAACATCAGAGGACCAGGGGTTTGGAGAACCAAACTTCAGAGTGAGCGTTCCGACACCATAAGGTGCCACGCCCGGAACACGCCCCCCTGTGGTTGAGTCTAAAGGTTTGGCAGCGGCGTTTCATTCTGATATTTAATTTGCTAATTAAAAAGCATTTTAATTTTTTTTCTGAATGACTTTTGGAACTCGTGACATTTCATCGCTCGAGTTGTGAAGTCTGGCATTCAGAGACGAGCCGGTTTATTATTCTGGCAGAGCCCGACTTCTGGCACCGGGTTCGAGCAGCCTAATTGGCCAGTGCGCTTAAAATAAAACACAACAATAAGTTTGTAATTAATGTACGAGAACAAAACACATGAGGACACCAAAACTGAGACATTAAATCAGACTATTTCACAAACCTTAGATTATTAAACTTTATCTTGCAACTTACGTTAAATTCTACGACCTCTGCCTAGTGTTCACGAAGTAAACTGACAATAACACACACCTCTGGGCGCTTCATGTTCGTATTAATGCGTGATAAACAATACATTATTTTCCCGATTAAATTGTTTATTTTTTTATTTTAGAAACTTCTGTAATCTATTTGATTGTAAGAAACGGTAATCCTGTTACTCAGCGATCAGCGTGCACTTTAAAAACCGAACTAACTAATCGTGGAAGAGCAGATTATTAACGATTTTTCCTTTTAATAAACGCATTTACGAATCAAACCTTTGTGAATAATTTGCGAGCTACGCGTCGGGACGAACAATTTTATATACATAATTTAAAAAAATTATTTTAATGTATATAACATAATATATATTTATAAAACAGAATTAAAATTTTAAATGAGGCTCAGCCAATCAGACATCAGGACGGTAAACACCGGGATTTAAAATCTATGTTAGCAGAAATCTGGAACTCACTATTGGAATGTTTCGTTGTATTTGGGCGACCAGTTGTTGTTCTTCGTCTTGGTGCTGAATTTGCGCTTCTTGTCCCCTAGCTGTGGGCCGATGGCGTTGATCTCAACGAACGGTCGGAACATGGCGTTGGTCTGCCAGCTGATGTTGTTGACGCCGACCACTGCGAACAGAAAGAGGCGACGGATGAGCCAACTGAAACTCAACCGGTCAACCCGCGTTCTCTCACAGAGACACGCTTTTATAGAATACACACCAAACAACTGAATTTAGAAAAACACTTTAAACATCCTGTACATGTGTTCGCAAACTAAATTCAGAAGCATGTCGTTTTAAGACATTGAGAAACTCGTCCTCGATGAACGAAAATCCATATTAAATATTGGAACCTGAATATGAATTGGACTGGCCATCCTGCAGGACGCCCCCTAATGGACTCACATATAGTTTTCCAGTTGTTAGAGTTTTTCCATTTGTTTAATATCTGGACATGTCTGTCCTACATTGTTGTTGTTGCCTAAACGCTCAAGGAGGATGAGTCCCCCACTGAGTCTTGGTCCTCACAAGGTTTCTTCCTTGAATAACATAAAAGGGAGTTTTTTCTTGCCACTGTCGCTTCGGCTTGCTCTTTGGGGGTTTAAAGGCTTTTCATTCTGTAAAGCTGCTTTGTGACGATGTACTGTTGTAAAAAGCGTGACAGAAATAAATAACTTGAACTTAAATACACCATAGTGGTAAGCATGGCAACGAGAATGCTGCCTGCGTCTGACACGTGCCTCTCTGTCTCTTTTTTCTGTCACAGATGACGAGAGCAAAACCAGATGAGCATTAATTATTTGACATTTGCGTTTTTATTGGTGTTTAAACAGATGTCAGCGTGCGTTACGGCTCGGTGTGTCTGGTCCAATGAAATTTTTTTCCAAAAAAATTGATTCTTCAAAGGATCCCGATTTGTAGTCCTGGCGATTCTGAATCGATTCAAAAAGCCCACTACATGTGGTCAGGTGCCAGCCATTGGACTGCAAATGTTCCACCTTCATTCCGTTCACTCCCCCCGCCCCCCCCCCACACCTCCGTTTTAATGAATCGTGCAGGTAGGAGGCGCCACTTAGTTGATAATTGAGTAATAAAATCTCTACGGCCTCGATGAGCGCCATTAAATCCCAGAATGTTTTGGTAATGCGTTCAGGAGGGAACGTTCGGGCTCACCCTTGACGTTGACTTTGTGCTCGCCGGTTCCGGGATGAGAGATGAGATCCACCTGGACCACGGCCTCTCCCACGGCGCCGGACGACGACTGACCTGATGTCACACACACACACACACACACACACACACACACACACACACACACACACACACAACAACAACAAACAGTATTAACACGCGTTCACGGCGCTCTGCACGTTTGATTTAATTTAATTGTCAATGCAAATTGATGAACCTATTAACTCGCACGTCTGTAAACGATGACGGACAATCATTTCGACGCCAGACATCAAACTAATCATGGAGTGAACACACGGTGAGACACAGGCATGAGACACGCGCTACCGCTGAACAAACACCATGTTTAACACAACGCTAAACGCCGATGGGGCAATTAACACCACTTTAACTCCAAATTAGAGCAGCTGCAGAACCAACTCGGATCAACTGAACCCCGATTCGGAGTCTGCGTGGGTTTCCTGCAAGTCCAAAAACATGGATTCAAGGTGATTAAAATGCTCTAGATTGCCCCATATAGTGTGTGTGCCCAGAGTTTTTGATTGAATTTGATATCAATAAAAAAATATATATAACTTATAATAATAAATAACATCAATAATAAATATAATTATATAGTATTAATATAAATATACAATATAATCCATAATATAAATATATAATATTAATAACAAATATAAAAACATATATATGCTTAGTGTTTAGCATGTTCTCCTCTCAGCACTAGGATTCCCGGTTCGAATCCCCATCTGGGTGGAGTTTCCATGTCCTCCCCGTGTCCGCGTGGGTTTCCTCCGGGTTCTCCGGTTTCCTCCCACAGTTCAAAAACATGGATCAAGGTGAACAGAATTCTCCAAATTGCCCCATATAGAGTGTGTCTGTGTGAGTGAGTGTGCGCCCAGCGATAGATTGCCCCCCTGTCCTGGGTCTATCTGCCCAGCGCCCGAAACGTTCTCCCCTGGATGGGCATGGTAACCCCCCCCCCCAAGACCCTAATAGAGGATAAAGCTAATGGATGGTTGGATGAATATATGATATCAATAAAATATAAATAAAACTTTTGATATCATATATATATATAATATTTGTAAGGTGCTTTGCTTTAAAAGTATGCAAAATAATGCGACCTGTAATCAATAGTTATTCTACACTTTGGTTATTTTAATGCTGATAATTAATCTGTTGATTGAATTTGAGACGAGCGAGCGTCGTCGTCTTCCGTCCGTGTCCACGGTGCACGCTCTTCAGAGATGTGATACGAGACCCAGAACTCAGAATGGCCAAAGGCCCTGAAAGCATCACAGGACCGGACGAGAGCGGACGGACGCTGATGCATCTCACCCGACACGTCCCGCCCCCGGACCTGGCAGCGCGCTACCCCACTGAATTAATGAGATCCGTAAGAACTCGGCCTTCGTCCAAAGCCACTCTCAGCTGACTGGGGGGAGGGGGGCGGATGTGGGAGGGGGGGGGAGGCTACCATTAAGCTTGGAATCTTATAAATTCTTAGCAGAGTGCTGGGTTCTCCCTGAGGACGGAGCTACAACCACAGAACCCGGCGTCCTTGAAATAAACACAAACTGAATATCACTCCCGAGGACCGAGAACCCGCAGAAAAAAAAATCACATTCACTCAGACCTGACCGGGGGCCGGGGGCCGGGGCCGGGGCCGGGGCCGGGGGAGGGGGGTTGATTCAAGGCTGGTTTACACAATACAAATATTCTATAGTTTTATATATATATATATATATTCTATAGGTAAATATACAAAACACATAAAACGTCATTTCAAAAATTATATAAAGTTATATAATATTAAATATATAATTATTATATATAATTATTCATATAAATGATTGTTTTAATAGCATATAATCCAAAATGTATATCTCCGTGCCCGTTATATTATATACATGCATGGCATGTATCTATAGAACATAGATATGTTTAATGTTTAATGAGTGCTGGCTTAGTGTTTGGCATGTTCTCCTCTCAGCACTGGGGATTGCCGGTTCGAATCGCAATCTGGGTGGAGTTTGCATGTTCTCCCCATGGCCATGTGGGTTTTCTCCCACAGTCCAAAAACATGAATCAAGGGCAATTGAATGCTCCAAATTGTCCCATATAGAGTGTGTCTGTGTGAGTGAGTGTGTACCCAGTGATAGATTGCCCCCCTGTCCTGGGTCTATCTGCCCAGCGCCCGAAACGTTCTTCCCTGGATGGGCATGGGGAACCCCTTCCTAACTCCCTATGATTAGATATACCAACTGTAACTGTAAAAAATAAATAAATAAATAAAAAAATTAATAAATTTATTATTTTTTTTAAATGTTTGGCTCCTCCCCCTGATTTCATTTTGTTAATTAAATATCTTTAAATTCTTCTTTACGCCACAGAAGCCACGCCGCCTGCCACTGACCGGTGGGTGAAAATGAAATCTTTGGGTCTGCAGTGTCTGGCCTTAATTCTGAATAATTGGGGGACCTGCTCTGGCATTTAAGTCTCCGGAGTCAATCGATGAGACCCGTCAGTGTGCATTAGGACCTTTGTTGATTTTCTCTCGGCGTTTCGGAGCGCTCCAGGCTTCGTCCAGACTTCCTGAACGGTCACTCTGGCTGCGGCTGGATGGTATCTGTATCCTGATCAGGCTTTTTATTCACTCACGATTAATATAAAGCCTGAACGCCGGCATTACGCTTAGAATTCAGGTCCAAACGGGCCTTTAACATTTTTATTATTAATTATTATAAATTTAACAGTGAAACCTAAATATAAAAGGTTTTAAGGTGATCTTGGGAGAGTTTAGTGGACATCAAAATCCATCCATTATCTTCTAGGGGGGG
>JAFMOD010000117.1:19071-21571 GCA_019802435.1 Corydoras maculifer
CCCAGACTCTTGATCCTCAAGCTATTGGACTCTATATGGGGCAATCAGGTTTATTGACACCCAGCCATGTCATTATATAGACACCAACATTTGCCCCATCAAATTGCCCCATATACTCATCATTCCGCCTTCCACAACCTGGGACGACGTCATAACCAGGTTCCAATGGAGCCGGCATGTTCTCCTCCATACCTGGCGCCCCTCCCCGCCCCCGGGGGGTTCCCGTGTCCGTGTACCAGCGTCCAGGGGAGTGTCCTATCCCGTCCGTCTCGTTCTGCGTTCTGTTTGTGAGTGACGGCTGGATAATGCATCTCGCCCGCCGCCGGACGCATTATGTGGGATAACTCAGGGACGGAACGCCGGTAGACCTTCTGCTTCCTCCTATTAGTCCGGCGGCGGTGGTGGTGGTGGTGGCGATGTGGTGGTGGGGTGGTGGTGGTGGTGGCGCTCAGACAATGCCGCTGCAGAAGCATTTTCAAAGGCCGTCTAATGGCCGCTGCCCGCTGTGGAAATATGTCATTAACGTCTGTGCCGGTTATTAGGGGCCGCTCGGGCCCCGGGCTTTGTGCCATTCTCTGTGCGGATGAAAAGGCTGGAGGGAGGGGGGGGGCGGGCGGGAGAGGGGGGGGGTTTAAGTTAAAAGCCTATCAGCCGCCCCGTCACCGACGTTCCGTTAAAGAGACTCCGCGGGTTTCCGTTGCGGGATAACAAAGCGGGTTCCCGAACGCCGCGACGCGTAAAGGAGGGTGGAGGACGTCCCCCGGGACCTCCCGAACCTCCCGAACCTCCCGACCCGACCGCCGTGTCCTCGGCACCGCACCGCCGCCTTAAACCCTTTGATTCATTCCTTCATGCGTCCTTAATCCTCCACTGGTGTCGGGGGGGGGGGGGGGTCCCACATGCCCGTCCCGGGGAGAGCGTTTCGGGTGCACGTTCGTCCCTTTGGTATGTTCTCCGACGATCAGGATTCGGTTTTTAAGGGAGTTCATGTGGTATGGTTCGGGATGTCACGGTGGCTTAATGCAAAAACTTGGGTTCAAATTGCCCCCATACGGTGTCGGTGTGTCCGCGGCAAAGTGGTTGGCATGTTCTCCCCTCAGCGCCGGCGACCCAGGCTCGAATCCCGGTCCGGGTGGAGTTGGCATGTTCTCCCTGTGTCCCACGTGGGTTTCCTCCGGCAGTCCAAAAACATGGATTCAAGGTGAATTTAAAATGCCCCATAGAGTGTGTGTGTGTCCGGCGATAGATTGGCGTCCCGTCCTGGGTGTATCTGCCCAGCGCCCGAAACGTTCCCCACTAGATGGGCATGGGGAACCCCACCCGCGCCCCCCCCCACTCTCCCATGACCCCAGAGTAATATTAAGGGGAAGATGGAAAGTGGCGATGGCTGCAGGGTTGCGTTATTGTTTGCGTCCCATCGAAACGTCCTCCTCGGCACGTCCCCGAGTTTGGTAGCTTCTCCCACCAGCGAGAGTGAAATGCAGAGTGCGCTCCGGAGGCGAGGCGGAGAGGTCGTTATTCTTGGGCGGTCACGTGGCCGCCGCTCTGTGAATAGATGCCGTGGGTACAAAGTGGCGGTGGCGACTTACCCGCTCCCTCCCTTTGTAAGTGGAGAGGGGAGACACAATTTCATAGAAATTGCATCCACCATTGCCAGGCAATTATTGTCGTACATTGTGACTTCATCAATAACCCCGGGGAGCGGGCAATTTAGCGGCCGCCCGATCTCGGAGTCTCTCGGCAGTCAATAAATGCACAGTGGACCATTAAAAAGACACTCTTATTCATCCCCCCCCCCCAACCCCACCCCCACCAGCCCCCTCCACCGCCGCCCCCGCCCCCGCCCGCCTCCAATCTCGGCTTGAGATTGCTCACGCGGCCATATGGAGGGCGGTGGGGTCCGCCGGGCGAGCTTCTGCCCGCCGTGAAAACAAATTAACATAGAGCCGCCAGTCGCCCGAGCGGAACGCCGCCGCCGCCGCCCGCCGCCGTCCCAACCCGAGAGGACGGGGATCTCCGCGCGATCCGCCCGTATCGTCGCCGACGTCGAAGCCTAGTCAGAGAGGGTTCAGCGCGCGGGGCGTGTGCGCGCAGCGCCCCCCGGAGAGCACGTTGAGACCCGTTGTTATCACCAGCGGGCGAGCCGTCTCCAACTTTGGCCTGATGGGATAGGACGGGATAGGCTCCGGGATGGCGCTGAGGTGTGACAGGCATACGGTACGCCTTATTACTCCCCCTTGTGGGGTCACCAGTAACTGCAACCATCACTCGACACACCCGCACCACCACGCCAGCGTCACTGCAGTACTGAGGATGATCCACCACCTTAATGCTCTGTCTTAACACCTGCTCTGTCCATGGTCCTGACCATCAGAGGACGTACCAAAGCGGACTAACAGTAAGTAAATGGACTACAAAACAGAACTATAGAACTACAATGTCCATCTATATATATATATAGGGCGGCACTGTGGCTTAGTGGTTTGGCATGTTCTCCTCT
>JAFMOD010000117.1:26571-29863 GCA_019802435.1 Corydoras maculifer
ATCTAGTGCGTATACCGATAATTACACCGCTGTATACAGGAGTCATGAACCGTATGCAAATAATTACAAAAAAAATGTTATTAAAATGATTCTACAAACCAGCAGGTGCCGACTTCGAGCCGAGGTCACGACCCTCGTACGGCCTTGGAATTTCCCAGCGATCTGATTGGATGGCGAGCGTTATAACGCAGTAATAACGGGTCTTGGTTAAATCAGGGCTATTTCGCGATTACCTTTTCAAACGCTGCAGGCGTGCGCCGAACACAAAGCTCTAATTAAGACGCTTTAGTCTGTTCAGACTCGGAGGATCAATCATCAGCCGACGAGGAGAACGGGTGACGGCGGAACTACAGAACCCACACACCGCTAGGACCGCGGCCTGCGGTGGGCGGGCGGGGGCCTGCGGGTGGTGGCCTGCGGGCGGGCAGGCGGGTGCCTGCGGGTGGGGGCCTGCGGGGGGGTGGGGCCTGCAGATGGGGGCCTGCGGGTGGGGGCCCGCGGGAGGGGGTGGGCGGGCAGGTGGGTGGGGGCCTGTGGGCAGGCAGGCGGGTGCCTGCGGGTGGGGGCTTGCGGGGGGGTGGGGCCTGCGGACGGGGGCTCATTTTATATTTAAATAAAGATACATTACGGATTTTTTGGTTCTAATGAACGTTTATTGTAATTAATAGTTAACGTTAATGTTGAACCCAGAACCTCGTTATTTCTTCTTTGATTCCAAACTTAATGAACAAACTTAATTAACGGACAGAAACTTAATTAACGATTCAAAGACTTGCATCACAGGCCTCCACACCGCCGGCCGCTTTATTAGAGACAGTCGTCCTCAGACGGGGTTTGTAGTTCTGCAGTTCCGTAGTCCGTCGGTTCGGCTCTTTGGTATGTTCTCTTTGGTATGTCCCCCCCCCCCATGGGGGTGCAGGGGTATTGGCACTGCTGGAGTTGTTGCCACAACTACTATAATCCCTCATAAACAACGGCTGCCACAACTACTGCCGTCCATCAGACAACGGTTGCCACAACTACTATAATACTTCATAATCAGTAGTTGCCACAACTACTAACCAACTATCCCTCTCAAACAGTTGCCACAACTACAACAGCAGTTGCCTCAACTACTAAAAATCCCTAAAAAACAGTTGCCACAACTAATATGATCCCCCAAACAACAGTTGCCACAACTACTGTAATCCCCTCAAACAATGGTTGCCAAAACTACTATAATCCCCATGTACAGTGGTTGCCACAACTACTATAACCCCTCAAAGCATCTCACAGTTCAGACGATGATCTGGAGAAAAACCTAAAGAAAACGTTTCTAATTGGTCTTAGAACCCTGAACACCAAACATGGGCCGAACCACACGATGATGTCACAACTTCCGTGGCGTGTGCAAAGGCACGGAGCAGTTCCAAACTGCTCAAACCCAGTTTTAGAACCCTAACATGGCTGAGAACCTCACCCAGTTTGAGAACCTCACCCAGTTTGGGAACCTTGACATGGCTGAGAACCTTGACATGGTTGAGAACCTCTTCATGGTTGAGAACCTTGCCCAGTTTGAGAACCTTGTCATGGTTGAGAACCTCGCCCAGTTTGAGAACCTTGTCATGGTTGAGAACCTTGTCATGGTTGAGAACCTCGCCCAGTTTGAGAACCTCTTCATGGTTGAGAACCTCGCCATGGCTGAGAACCTCTTCATGGTTGAGAACCTCGTCATGGCTGAGAACCTCGTCATGGCTGAGAACCTCGTCATGGTTGAGAACCTCTTCATGGTTGAGAACCTCGCCATGGCTGAGAACCTCGCCATGGCTGAGAACCTCTTCATGGCTGAGAACCTCTTCATGGCTGAGAACCTCATCATGGCTGAGAACCTCATCATGGCTGAGAACCTCTTCATGGTTGAGAACCTCGTCATGGCTTAGAACCTCTTCATGGTTGAGAACCTCGCCATGGCTGAGAACCTCTTCATGGTTGAGAACCTCACCCAGTTTGAGAACCTCTTCATGGTTGAGAACCTCGCCCAGTTTGAGAACCTCGTCATGGCTGAGAACCTCGTCATGGCTGAGAACCTTGTCATGGTTGAGAACCTTGTCATGGTTGAGAACCTCGCCCAGTTTGAGAACCTCGTCATGGCTGAGAACCTCGTCATGGCTGAGAACCTTGACATGGTTGAGAACCTTGACATGGTTAAGAACTTTGACATGGTTGTGAACCTCGTCATGGCAGTTCCAAACTGTGTGCCGCATCACCAACATCACCTTTAACCCAGTAATGATGTCCCAGCGATGACTTATTGTATTGCGTTCAACGCCCAGAAATGCGTCTCCGTCCGTAGAACGCGAGACCTGAAGGACGTCCCTAATGGCACGCTGTCATCGGAACCCGGCCGTTAATTGCGGGTTCTAAGCTCGGCACCTCTCTCACGCCGAGGAGAACGTTGTTCCAAACATCTAATCAGCTCTTAATTACGATCGTTCCGGCGGCAGCGCGGCGTCCTCAGCGACGACGTTGAAATAACAAATAATTCCGAAGACGGCGCCTCCCGAAGGCACTGCGCACGCCGGCAAACAATTAACCCCCACCGGCCGCTAGAACCCGTTCCGGGAAACGAAACCGGCGACGTCGGGCAAACTGACGGGAACAGCTTTGTCCCCTCACGCACGCAATCCGGTTCGCGTCCCTGTCCTCGTCCTCCGCCTCGGATTAAATTGCAGCCTGGAGACGAGAACCAGCTGGAGACTACGAAGCGAAATTACAGGAGCGTACTTAACACCCAAACACCAGAACCCAAAAGCATGCTGGGAGGACGAGCGTCCCGTCCCGTTCTCAAGACACGGACGAGAACGTAGGACCCGACACCCTGATTTCTGCTGTACCTAATAAAGTGGCCGGGGTCCTCGCTCAGGTGCAGCCAGGCCTCACGTTCTGGCGATCCAGGCGAATCCGATCCCCCCCCCCCACCCCCATGACCTGCAGGTGGAGCCGTAAATCAGGCTGAGGGTCGGACGGCGCTTCATTATCGCCTGCCGCGGTCCCACGAGAACGTTAGCAGGAGTTAATGAATTACTCTAGAACACTCCAATTAACAGCAGCGGGGGGGGAGGGAGACAAATTACCCTTCCAAAGAGGGTTCTATTAGTGATGGACAAGTCAGACTGGAGGTTCCAGACGAAGACGGAGTTGTTACAGAACACAGGGATCTTACAGTGAGGTCATTAACTCTGACCGAGAACCTCACCTGGACGGAGAACCTCACCAGGACCGAGAACCTCACCTGCACAGAGAACCTCACCTG
>JAFMOD010000117.1:50565-63519 GCA_019802435.1 Corydoras maculifer
ATAGGATAAAGCGGAAGATAATGGATGAATAAATAAAAAGTCTAATTCAAAAGTATTTTAACATCAATGAGAATCAAACAGAATTATAAACGACTTGAGTTCACGTACAATGAGCAAGAAAGTCCAAAAGAACTCAACAGAACAGCCATTTTTAAAGATGTTTATTCAGAACCAAGTTGGAGGACGAAGAGTCTTTGTATTTTAGTACTTAATGGTGGGGTTCGAATCCAGCACCCACGCGTGGCCCTCAACGTAAAGACAATGAAGTCTGAAGGTTCTTCAGAAGAACCACTCTACTGGATGCAGATCTGAAATCCAGTAGAGTGCTGGGGCGTACCCGTCCTGCTCTGTGGAGTTCTTCACCCTCTTCTTCTTTTCAGCCTTCTTTCTCTGGGGGTTCTTACATCCGCCTGTCAGCACTGGGGATCCAGGTTCGAATCCTGACTTGGGTGGAGGCTCCACATTCTCCTTCTTCAGTCCCGAATCAGGGGTGTGTCCAAGTGAGAGTGGACTGGCACTTGGTCCTGGGTGATTCTCCCCAGAGCCTGAAACGTTCTCCTGGGGGTCGGCATGGCGAACATCACCTTGACCCTAATACAGGATTAAAAGCAGAAGATAACGAGATGAGGTGGTTTTCATTTTGTGAAACCAGTTCATGTGGAGACGCCTCATAACAAACTGTGTAACGCCCCCTAGTGAATATGATGATATCGATCAGTATTGGTGGGAATATTGAAGGACATTCAATGGACACTACAGAGGTCGAACTTACTGAAGGGTGGGCCGTTCTCTGAAAGAAGCCCCTGATCCTGGCCTTCAGCCCACGTTTCGGGTTCGATGGAGCCATGGTTCCTCTGTCTGAAAGACACAGTGAGACAAGTCCAAAAAAATGTTTCATCCAAACTGAAATCCAATATTTTAATTTATAAAAACTCATAATTGTGTCAGAATTTCTCATAGTCGACGTTCCAGTTCGAGCAGAGCGGACAAAATGTCCGAGTTAGAAAATAAAACGATAGAGTTGATTATATTTATAAGACCAGCGTTGATTAAATTGTCTGGCGTGAGCGTTAAGTCGTTCTAATCACGATTTTAATATTCATTCATTCATTCATTTATTATCTACCGCTTTATCCTCTATTAGGGTCGCGGTGGGGTTCCCCATGCCCATCCAGGGGAGAACGTCTCGGGCGCTGGGCAGATAGACCCAGGACAGGGCGCCAATCCATCGCTGGGCACACACTCACTCACACAAACACACTCTATATGGGGCAATTTTATAGAATTCAATTGACTTGATCCATGTTTTTGGACTGTGGGAGAAAACCGGAGGAGACCCATGCAGACACGGGGAGAACATGGAAACTCCACCCAGATGGGGATTCGAACCGGGAATCCCTAGTGCTGAGAGGAGAACGTGCTAAACCACTAAGCCACCGTGCCGCTCGATTTTAATATTTTAACTTTTAATTGTTGAATATTTTACACACGTTTTTTTATAGCTGTCTTCGTTCTCATGACATCACGAGAAGAAAACAATAAAAAAAACCTACAAATTTAAAGCGACAATTATCAACAAAAAATAACGACATTTCAATATTCATAACTAAGTAATAACAAAAACTAATAATAATATAATAACTAATAATATAGGCGGCACGGTGGCTTAGTGGTTAGCACGTTCTCCTCTCAGCACTAGGGATTCCCGGTTCGAATCCCCATCTGGGTGGAGTTTCCATGTTCTCCCCGTGTCTGTGTGGGTTTCCTCCGGGTTCTCCGGTTTCCTCCCACAGTCCAAAAACATGGAACAAGCTAATTGAATTCTCAAAATTGCCCCCTATAGAGTGTGTCTGTGTGAGTGAGTGTGTGCCCAGCGATGGATTGGC
Source organism: Corydoras maculifer (assembly GCA_019802435.1). NCBI lineage: Eukaryota > Metazoa > Chordata > Actinopteri > Siluriformes > Callichthyidae > Corydoras > Corydoras maculifer. Next base: position 52,452 of record JAFMOD010000117.1, read on the forward strand.
GCCCTGTCCTGGGTCTATCTGCCCAGCGCCCGAGACGTTCTCCCCTGGATGGGCATGGGGAACCCCACCACGACCCTAATAGAGGATAAGCGGGAGATAATGAATGAATGAATGAATGAATGAACTAATAATATAATAATAAATTAAGTTATTTCCTAACTTCTTATTAACTTTTAATTGTTGAATATTGTACACGCGTTTTTTTTTTATAGCTGTCTCTGGTTTGTGGTGGAACTCGTGTCCACACGTCGGTCCTGTCTCGTTTCTCGTCCTCTCTTCGTTCTCATGACATCACGAGAAGAAAACCATAAAAACCCGACATTTTAATGTTAAAATAAGTTTCTTACCTGAACTCATTCCACCGTCAATGACCTTCCGACAATCTGCAGAATTAGTTTGTTGTGCAGACCAACACCGCCGCCGCTCTGAGGTTCTCACTGACGTTCCTTCAGTTTTATCGCCATGACAACCAACTTCCCAGATGTTGCGAACGTTCTATTAGTTTGTAGGGGTTTGTACAACGTTAAAACGGCGTTTATTTGTAGTTTAGACGTACTTTTAAGTGTTTATTACTCACGTTTTCTCTTCCACGTCATTCTTTAATTCTACAGCTTCAAATACACGCAAACGGAATATTATGCCAATTGGGCCGTGACGTCATTTGGCGACTTTCATGGCTGCCAATAGCTACTTTTCTTACTGAGGTGTTGGGAACACCGGGCATGCGTTTGTATGCGTTGAACAGTTTGGGGAAGGCCCTTCCCTTGGTCTGACCAACAGTTTGAGCAGTGGAGCAGTAAACAAGGTGGAAGAAGGTTCTCAATAGTCGAGACCCATGTTCCCATGAAGAACCCATACCAAGATTGACGCATCATGGACTAATCAGATGCTGGTGGAACCTCAGAAACTCAGAGACGTCCATCAAATCGATGATGCCGCTGGAAAGATCTTCATGGACTATGGAGAACCAAACTGTATTAAATTAGTGGAGGTGACGAAGCGCAACGCATCATTGGAAACCTATTTCCTGCATCCAACCTCGGCGCACTAAGTCAATGTGATGACGTCACCAGTTTACAGTACATTTATTGGACGCTTTTATCCAAAGTGACTTTAAAGGTGAACACAGGGTTCATCACAACATCCCAACCAATGAGGGTTAAGGGTCTGGCTCAATGACCCTCACCGGTAACTATAGCGGACATGGGATTTGAACCTACAACCTTCATATTGATAGCCCAACACCCGAACCACTGAGTCAGCGCGCCCACTGGTTTCCCTCACCAGGATGGAAACCCGTTACCAAGGCGACCAGAATCCCTCAATGCTGGGGGACGATTGATGGACACGAATACGCGATGTAGTGGACGTTGGGTCCAAAGGTTGGGGTTGAACCGATGACAGACGGTAGGATCTGAAGTCTTCATCTCATGGTTCTCTAAAGTTCAGCTGAAGATCTAAGAAAGCTTTTGATATCAGGAGGCTCAGAATCAGACGCTTAACGCGAGAAACGCACGACTTCAACACGTTTATTAAACAATTCCGAACGCCGACATAAAGAAAAGGTCTCTTCACAGGAATAAGTTACGGTACGACATCGTGCAACAAACACGGACGTGACATCATCACAAAACCGGCTCTGATCTTCAGCTCTCCTCATCTTCTGCCCTCAGGCGTCTCCTGATGAACGGCTTCATGTTATTCTGAACCTGAAGCTGCAAACATCAGAGGAAAAAAAAAAAAAAAGTTTAAAAAAGTCATTGAAATCACGGTTCTAAACACGATTATGGTGCACAGCCACATTGGAAGCACCAAGAGGGGTTCATTAATTACGAAGTTAATGAAGGAAACGTGAAGTTTTAAGGAGTTAAAAAAAAAATTTTTTTTTTTTTTTTTGGCATTTATGTCTTCTGACGTTTATTTTTATTAAACCTTTTTGTCGAAGGCAGCTGGATGTTTAAACAGAAGTTAGTTTTTAAAAAAACTGAAACTGAAATGTATTTACTTCTCGATATTTAAAATTTTTTAAATTGTATCGCAAAAAATCGAAATTAAAAAATGTAATATTTGAAACGGGGCGGCACGGTGGCTTAGTGGTTTAGCATGTTCTCCTCCCAGCACTAGGGATTCCCGGTTCGAATCCCCATCTCGGTGGAGTTTCCATGTCCTCCCCGCGTCCGCGTGGGTTTCCTCCGGGTTCTCCGGTTTCCTCCCACAGTCCAAAAACATGGATCAAGTCAATTGAATTCTCCAAATTGCCCCATGTAGAGTGTGTTTGTGTGAGTGAGTGTGTGTCTAGCGATGGATTGCCCCCCTGTCCTGGGTGTATCTGCCCAGCGCCCGAGACGTTCTCCCCTGGATGGGCACGGGGAACCCCACCACGACCCTAATAGAGGATAAAGCGGGAGATAACGAATGAATGAATATTTGAAATGATTATTATTATGAATTATTGTTTAATTATTACTTTTTTTTTATTATTAAAAACTTTCAAATTAAAATTTAAAATCGTTTGCAAAATTCTGAATCTTAAGGTCAGACATAATGTATATTAAAAATTCCAAAGTCATTGGAATCCCGATCACGGTTCTAAACACGATATGGTGCACAGCCACATTGGAAACGACAAGAGGGGTTTATTAATTATGAAGTTAACGAAGGAAACGTGAAGTGTGTGTGTGTGTGGGGGGGGGGGTCACGGTTCCTACCGTGCTTCCCTCCAGAACGTGAGGATCTTTTTGAAGGCTGTTCTGCAGCCCCTCTTCTGAAGAATAGAAGATCCATCCGAAGCCCTTGTGGAATCCCGTCTCTTTATCCTGATAAAAAAAAAAAATAATAAGAATATAAATCACATCCAATCAGAAAAAAATTAAAAAAAAAAAAGACCTGCAGGGACAAAACGAGACCAAAGCCACGTCACTTACAAACGGCAGGGAGCACTTCTTCACTATTCCAAACTGTCCGAAATAGTTCTTCAGCTCATCTGAAAGAATTAAAGAAGTGTTTTTCAGGGGGTCGTATTGTTTTTTTTTTTCATTTGCAGATTTGTGCACCAGAAATTCACGGCGGAGGCGACGTTTGTTAACGTCACATTATTTAGTTGGAAACGATTTCGTCTCATTATCTTCGTTCTCCATCAGGGCTCCACCTCAAACTCCTACTGGATTCGAACCCAGATCACCAGGCTGCCCACATTCGAAACATTCATTTATCATTCATCCATCCATTATCTTCCGCTTTATCCTCTATTAGGGTCGTGGGGGGGGGGGTGTTTCCCCATTCCCATCCAGGGGAGAACGTCTCGGGCGCTGGGCAGATACACCCAGGACAGGGCACCAATCCATCGCTGGGCACACACTCACTCACACACACACACTCTATATGGGGCAATTTGGAGAACTCAATTGACTTGATCCATGTTTTTGGACAGTGGGAGGAAACCGGAGAACCCGGAGGAAACCCACGCGGACACGGGGAGGACATGGAAACTCCACCCAGATGGGGATTCGAACCGGGAATCCCTAGCGCTGAGAGGAGAACATGCTAAACCACTAAGCCACCCACATTCATTCATTATTTATAACTTAATTCCATACTAGGTTTGTTTAATGGGGGTGGGGAGAACGTTTCGGACGCTGGGCAGATACACCCAGGACAGGGCGCCAATCCATCACTGGGCACACACATACACACACGCACAGAATATAGAGCAGTCAATTCACCTTGAATCCATGTTTTTGGATTCTGTGGGAGGAAACCAGAGAACCTGGAGGAAACCCACGCGGCCATGCGGGGAGAACATGCAAACACCACCTAGATCGGGATTCGAACCCGGAACACTATGCCAAAACGTTCATTCATTATATTCTGCTTAGTCCTCTGATGGAGTCGTGGGGGGGGGGGACCTTTTGGTATAGACTATATAGGGGCAAATTAGAGAATTACATTCAAAAAGTCCTCTAGTAGGAGGAAACCCACACGGACACGGAGAGAGCATACCAAATCCACCCCCATCGACCATTCGAACCAGCGCTGAGAGGAGAACATGCTAACCACTACAGGACGGCAATCCATCGCTGGGCACACACACACACTCTATATGGGGCAATTTGGAGAATTCAATTGACCCTGATCCATGTTTCTGGACTGTGGGAGGAAACCGGAGAAGCCGGAGGAAGCTCACGCGGACACGGGGAGGACATGGAAACTCCACCCAGATCGGGATTCGAACCGGGGAGACCCAGCGCTGAGAGGAGAACATGCTAAACCACTAAGACACGTGCCGCCCACATATTAAATATATACTATACATATATATATATATTCGGTCATGAGGTCACGTGGTTCCACCGCCTGCCGAATCCCGTCGTTTTAAACCGTATCTGTAAGTCTTACGTGCATATCATTTGCATATTATACAACTTAATGAGCGGCGTTTGTGATGTTTTAAGTTAGAACGCTTACTCGACGAGATCGACCAGGGAATCCGAAACACGAACAGTTCAAACACCTTCTTGCCGGGCGCCGCCATGCTTCGTCCTTGAAAAACGAGCCACGCCCCCCCCCCCTCAGCCGTCGTCACGTGATACCATTTAGTATTTAAAAAAAAATATTTAATAATTAAGTTTTTTTTAAAGAGGCGTAAAAACAAACAAACAAAAAAAACAACGTCACTAAAGTGGAACGAAATAAAACAGCGCGATGTTTTATACATTTCTGGTCCAACACGCGCACATACGCGGGAGGGACATGCGGACGTCCACGCCAATCAGCATGCAGTGTGGGCAGATCGCGGCCATCTGATTGGCCAATGCGGTTTGGCCGTGAGGCGCCGTTGACCGCAGTGAAGATGGCGGGGCCCGCGGTGGAGCACGGCGAGGACGCGTTTAGGAAGCTGTTCCGACTTTATAAGCGGAGGAATCCGCCGCCCGACTTTTCCGAGGTCGTCGATTTCTCCAGCAACATCGAAAACGACGCGGTGAGTTATCGATTATCACGATTATGAGCTGAGGAGTTTGCGAGTCACGTGGTTTTCCTGCTCGTTTTCCCCCAGAAACCGTGGACAAAAGTGTCTCACCTTCTGTATTTATATGTTTTAATCGTAATGAATATGAAATCCAAGCCTCCGGTTATATATTTTGGACAGTTATACCCTTCCAGCTTGATGGGAACAGTTTAGGGAAGGCCCAAAGCGGCACGGTGGCTTAGTGGTTTGGCATGTTCTCCTCTCAGCGCTGGGAATTCCCGGTTCGAATCCCAATCCCGGTCCTCCGTTTCCCGCAGTCCAAAAACATGTATTAATGTCGATGGAATGTTCCAAATTGCCCCATATAGAGTGGTGTGTGCCCAGTGATAGATTGCCCCCATGTCCTGCGTGTATCTGCCCAGGGCCTGACACCTTCTCCCCTGGATGGGCATGGGGAACCCCCCCCCCCCCTCCGCCGACCCTAATAGAGGATAAAGATGGATGGATGGATCAACTCCAATAAACACCTTTGAGATGAACTAGAATGCCGATTTAGAGTCGAGTCGTCTTGTGTTTCACGAACATAAATCAAAATAAACCAAAGGAAGCGTCAGCTGTCACAAAACTCATTCGTTCATCCATTATCTCCCGCTTCATCCCCTATTAGGGTCGCGGTGGGGTTCCCCATGCCCATCCAGGGGAGAACGTCTCGGGCGCTGGGCAGATAGACCCAGGACAGGGCGCCAATCCATCGCTGGGCACACACTCACACACACACACACACTCTATATGGGGCAATTTTGAGAATTCAATTGACTTGATCCATGTTTTTGGACTGTGGGAGGAAACCGGAGAACCCGGAGTAAACCCACGCAGACACGGGGAGGACATGGAAACTCCACCCAGATGGGGATTCGAACCAGGAATCCCTAATGCTGAGAGGAGAACATGCTAAACCACTAAGCCACCGTGCCGCCATCACAAAACTCGATGCTATAAAAATAATTTTGCCCCTAAATAAAATATTTCCTGTAATTTTCAGTGGATTAAAGGTTTTTTGAAGGTTTCTGAGGGCGGCACGGTGGCTTAGTGGTTTGGCATGTTCTCCTCTCAGCGCTACGGATTCCCCGTTCGAATCCCCATCTGGGTGGAGTTTCCATGTCCTCCCCGTGTCCGCGTGGGTTTCCTCCGGGTTCTCCGGTTTCCTCCCACAGTCCAAAAAGGTCAATTGAGTTCTCCAAATTGCCCCATATAGAGTGTGTCTGTGTGAGTGAGTGTGTGCCCAGCGATGGATTGGCGTCCTGTCCTGGGTCTATCTGCCCAGCGCACGAAACGTTCTTTCCTGGATGGGCATGGGGAACCCCCCCCTCCCCCCCCGCGCTCCTGATAGAGGATAAGGCGGGAGATGATGGATGGATGAAGGTTCCTGAGGGCTTTTTGTTTTTCGGTTCTTGTTCAGATCGTCGCAGCTGAACTGGATCACCGCAGCGTCACCGATGAAGCGGCCCGTCGCTCGGGACTCCGCCCCGTCGCAGAGTGGAGAGCGTTTGGTCTGCGAGGATATCCAGGTGTGATGCTCTACAATAATATACATACAATGGGGGTTCCCCATGCCCATCCAGGGGAGAACGTTTCGGTTGCTGGGAAGATACATCCAGGATGGGGGGGGGGGGGGGGCAATCTATCACTGGGTACACACAAATTTACACACACACTCTATATGAGGCAATTTGGAGAACTCCATTGACCTTGAATCCATGTTTTTGGACTGTGGGAGGAAACCCAGAGAAAGCCCACGCAGACACGGGGAGGACATGAAAACTCCACCCGGATTGGGATTCGAACCGGAAACCCCCAGCACTGAGAGGAGAACATGCCAAACCACTAAGCCACCAAAAAAATGTCCAAAAACATAGATTCAAGGTGAAGGGAAGGTTTCTGAGGGCGGCACGGTGGCTTAGTGGTTTGGCATGTTCTCCTCTCAGCACTAGGGATTCCCGGTTCGAATCCCCATCTGGGTGGAGTTTCCATGTCCTCCCCGTGTCCGTGTGGGTTTCCTCCGGGTTCTCCGGTTTCCTCCCACAGTCCAAAAACATGGATCAAGGTCAATTCTCCAAATTGCCCCATATAGAGTGTGTCTGTATGAGTGAGTGTATGCCCAGTGATAGATTGGCATCCTGTCCTGGGTCTATCTGCCCAGCACCCGAAACGTTTTCCTCTGGATGGGCATGGGGAACACCCCCCCCCCCCCGACCCTAATAGAGGTAGAGCTGATTAATGAAGGTGTTTTTGCTCCACACAGGGTTTTTATTTATCTGTAATCCCTTCCTGTCGGGTTCTCAGCAGTTCTGGGTGAAGCGGTGCCTGAAGTTCTATCCCCAGAAACCAAACGTCTGTAACCTGGACTTGCACATGGTGCCCGCGGAGACCGACAACATCTGGGAGAGAAGCGTCAGCGGCATGCGGTCAGTTTTCATCGCGGGGTCGGGGTCAGATTAGTGTCTCATGAGAAGGTGGCGTTCGAACAGCGAGGGGAACTCATTCATTTAGTTCAGCTTTTTTATTAAAACTTGACTTCTTTCACAGCTGTATATATTTTGACATTTTTAATATATATAAAAGAAATATAAATGGGTATAAACTTTTATTTATTTTAATTCTTTTTTTTTTTTTTTTGAGATTTAAAGAAATTTTTTTTAAATTTTTTTTTTGATGTTTGAGGAAGGATAGTCTTAAAAATTGTAACTGAACTGTATTTACTTATTCATTCATTCATTCATTCATTATCTCCCGCTTTGTCCTCTATTAGGGTCGCGGTGGGGTTCCCCATGCCCATCCAGGGGAGAACATCTCGGGCGCTGGGCAGATAGACCCAGGACAGGGCGCCAATCCATGGCAGGGCACACACTCACTCACACACACACTCTATATGGGGCAATTTGGAGAATTCAATTGACTTACATTTACATTTAGTCATTTAGCAGACGCTTTTATCCAAAGCGACTTACAAATGAGACACCACAAGTCAGAAGCTATGAAGAAAACCAACTATACTGTAAATTCATCAAACCTGAATGTTATTCGCTGCCACGGCACACGCCCCCCCCCTCCCTTTTTTTTTTTTTTTTTTTTTTTTTTTTTTTTTTTTTGTTTACAACAGGTATTTGTTGACTTGATCCATGTTTTTGGACCGCCCAGGTCAGACATTATATATATATATATATAAAAAAAAATCAAATAATAATCCTTTAACCTTTTGGCGTTTGCAAAAAAAAAATAATAATAAATAATATATATATATATATATATATATATATATATAGTAATTAAAACATCTTATTTTAACCTGTAAGGTAATTTTAATTAATTGTTGTAAAGTCAAGAAATTGGTTTAAATACATTTTCTTTATATTTCTTTATTGTTTTTTATTTTATGTATTTTATTTTAATGGCTTAGTGGTTGGCATGTAATGTATTTTTATATATATATAAAGTTTTTTTTTTTTTTTTTTTTTTTTTTAAACCAATGACAAACTCATCTATTTATTACATTTTAATTGTTTAATAAATGATTAGCAGTTCTAACTTTTTATTTTAATTTTTTTTTAATTAGAGTATTAGCGACGCTCTGTGAGAACGTTTTCACCGATTGTTCTGACGTTTCGGGGGGTTGATTTCTATCCGAATTGGATGTGTGCAGGAACAAAGGCAAACGGGGGCCACGTTCTCTGCTGGAGAAGCTCCGCTGGGTGACTCTGGGCTTCCACTACAACTGGGATACCAAGGTACAGCCGGTGATCATTAATAATCCATACAGAGTTCCACCTCCACCCAGAATGAGAACTTCACTAAAATAACGTTCTGCACTGTAAATAACCAGCTGACTTGGGCAAATTTAAAGTTGTACGTTTTTATAGTCCATTCATCCTTGGGGGAGGTGGAGAGGGGGGGGGGTTCCCCATGCCCATCCAGGGGAGAACATTTCGGGCGCTGGGCAGATAGACCCAGGACAGGGGGGGGCAATCTATCACTGGGCACACACACACTCACTCACACCAACAGACACACTCTATATGGGGCAATTTGGAGAATTCAATTGACCTTGATCCATGTTTTTGGACTGCGGGAGGAAAGCCGAGAACCCGGAGTACACCCACGCGGACATGGGGAGGACATGCAAACTCCACCCAGATTGGGATTCAAACTGGGAATCCCAAGTGCTGAGAGGAGAATGTGCTAAACCACTAAGCCGCGGTTTTTATAGTTATATTTTTAAAGGTGAAAGCAGCAAGGAGTTTAATGTGTGTGTGTGTGTGTGTGTGTGTGTGTGTGTGTTTCACGTCCACATAGACATATTCACCTGATCACCGCACGGATTTCCCTCCGGATCTGCATTCTCTCTCCCACACGGTGGCGGCGGCCTGCGGATTTTCCGACTTCCGCTCCGAGGCCGGAATTCTGAACTATTACCGCTCCGATTCGTCTCTCGGGATCCATGTGGACGAGTCGGAACTGGACCACACGCCGCCCCTTCTGTCCTACAGGTTCAAAATATTCCTCCGTAATTCCCTGAGAAAAAAAACCCCACAAAAATGGGTTTTTATTAAACCAGGATTCAACTAGAATTAATTAACACTGAAATTAATTGGGGTCTTGAGGGTGAGGGGGGGGGGGGTTCCCCATGCCCATCCAGGGGAGAACATTTTGGGCGCTGGGCAAATACAACCAGGACAGGACCCTGATCTATTACTAGGCACACATGCACACACTATAATCGATTCACCTTGAATCCATGTTTTTTTTTTTTTTCCGACTGGGGGAGGAAGCCCACGTGGACATGGAGAGAACATGCAAACTTTGAGCCTGGGATCCCCACCGCTGAAAGGAGAACATGCCAACCACTAAGCCACCGTGTTTGGAACTCACTCACACAGACACACACTCTATATGGGGCAATTTGGAGAATTCAATTGACCTTAAATGCATGTTTTTTATGGACTGTGGGAGGAAACCGGAGAACCCGGAGGAAACCCACGCGGACACGGGGAGGACATGGAAACTCCACCCAGATTTGGATGCCAACCTGGGATCCCCAGCGCTGAGAGGAGAACATGCCAAACCACAAGCGTGCCAGCCTGTTTGGAAACATCCATTCATTCTTTTTTTTTGGGGGGGGGGTTCCCCATGTCCATCCAGGGGAGAACGTTTAAGAGACTGAGCAGATACACGGGGGGGGGCAATCTATCACTGTACACACACACACGCACACACACTCACACAGACACACACTCCATATGGGGCAATTTAAAGCATTTAACTCACCTTGAATCCATGTTTTTTGGACTGTGGGAGGAAACCGGAGGAAACCCACGCGGACACGGGGAGGACATGGAAACTCCACCCAGATGGGGATTCGAACCGGGAATCCCTAGTGCTGAGAGAACATGCCAAACCACTAACACTGTCTGGAACCAGGTTCATCATAATCGTTATAAATAATGATTAATTAATTAATGATTAATAAATTAATAAATAACTGAAATGCGCGTGAACAGAACGACGTTCTCACCGTCCCCCCCCCGCGCTCCCATTGGTTCCAGCTTCGGCCAGACGGCGGTCTTCCTGCTGGGCGGGGCCAGGAGGCAGGACCCGCCCACCGCCATGTTCATGCGCAGCGGTGACATCATGGTGATGGCGGGTCCCAGCCGCCTGCTGTATCACGCCGTCCCCTGCGTCGTCCCCGCCCCGCCGACCCGTCCCCTGCCCGTCTGTCTGGAGGGGGACGAGGGGGACGACGGAGACGACGGCGACTGGGAGGTCTGCTCCGCGTACCTGAAGACGTCCCGCATCAACATGACGGTCAGACAGGTCCTGGGTTCCGGTCAGAGCTTCCCCGCCACCGTCCCCACCGTCCAGACGGGAGGACGTCCCAGAAACGGCTACGGAGATGAGGACCAGGAGGTGAAGAAGAAACAAAGGACATCGCAATGAGATCTAAACATAAAAACAACGTATTTAAAATGTTTGTATATATGTGAATAAAGAAATATATATTATTAAATTATTTAGTTGGATCCTTATTTCCATAGGGGGGGGGGGGGG
>JAFMOD010001174.1:0-68499 GCA_019802435.1 Corydoras maculifer
TCAAGTTTAGGCTGAGTTCTGTGCGTTTCATGACTTTCTAAGGATTAACATGCATAAAAGCGTCAAAAGTCAAAAGTACAGCAGAACTACTTAATTTCGTGTCTAAAATGCACAAATGCCTTAAAAACGTCAGAAATGTTCAATTATCATCAAGGAAGTTAGGTTTACAAAATCAATACTTAAATGAAGTTAACATGCTCCTACAAGCATCTGAATCATATCTAATGCACAGATATGTTCATTTTAAGTGCTTTGTACATTTGGGAACATCTTCAAGTCTCTGACGTAGTTTTGCTTGAAACTTCACGTATTTGATGATTTTAATGCATTCAAGTCGTTTCAAAGGCATTTTTCCTCATGATAGTTCATATAGGCTGCACCGCTGGGCTTTGTAGTTTATGCTACATTCTTTGCGTTTTATTACTTTGTAAGGCTTCTCAAGATATAAAAGCTTTAGAAATCTACAAATATAACATAAGAGTGAGAAGTACAGCAGAATTGTCAGAAATATTCAATTATTATCAAAAAAGTTAGGTTCACAAAATCAATACTTAAATGAAGTTAAGATGCTCCTCAATGCATCTAAATCGCATCTAATGCACAGAAATCTTCATTTCAAGCGCTTTCTACATTTGGGAACATATTCAAGTCTCGGACGTAGTTTTACTTAAAACTTCCCATTTTTGGTGATTTTAATGCATTCAAGTCGTTTCAAAGACATTTTTCCTCATGATAGTTCATATAGGCTGCATTGCTGGGCTTCTTAAGATTAGGCTGAGTTCTGTGCGTTTTATGACTTTCTAAGGCTTCACATGCATAAAAGCGTCAAAAGTCGAAAGTACAGCTAAACTACTTAATTTCGTGTCTAAAATGCACAAATTCCTTAAAAACGTCAGAAATGTTCAATTATCATCAAAAAAGTTAAGTTTACAAAATCAATACTTAAATAAAATTAACATGCTCCTAAATGCATCTAAATCGCATTTAATGCACAGATATGTTCATTTTAAGCACTTTGTACATTGGGAACATCTTCAAGTCACTGACGTAGTCAAGTCACCAAAATAGGTCCTGCGCGATGTGAAGTCCAAGGTACTTGAAGTTGTCTACCCTTTCTACTGCAGCGCCATTGATCCTCACAGGGTGGAAGCTCCTGGTCTGTTTCCTGCTGTAGTCCACTATCAGCTCCTTAGTTTTGCTGACGTTGAGTTGGAGATTATTATCCTGGCACCAGGTCTCCAGGTGTATAATCTCCTCCATGTAGGCCTTCTCATCGTTGTTGGAGATCAGGCTTACTACAACGGTGTCGTCAGCAAACTTAATGATGGTTGTAGAGCTGGAGGTGGCCATGCAGTCATAGGTGTATAATGAGTACAGCAAAGGACTCAAAATACACCCCTGAGGAGCCCCAATGCTGAGATTGATGGGGGGTGGAAAGATGCTTGCCAACCCGCACTGCCTGCTGTCTGTCAGGAAACTGGAGATCCAGTGACACAGGGATTGGTGAAGTCCCAGATTCTCCAGCTTGGTGTTGAGTGTGAAAGGGATAATAGTGTTGAATGCTGAACTATAGTCCACGAACAGCATTCTAACGTAATTATTCCTCTTAGTGTCCAGGTAAGACGGGGCAGAGTGAAGCAGGTGTGAGATGGCATCATCCGTGGAGCGGTTATGGCGGTAGGCGAACTGTAGGGGGTCTAAGGAGTCTGGAAGTGAAGAAGTGATGAAGCCTCTGATCAGTTTTTCAAAGCACTTCATCACAACTGATGTTAGGGCTACAGGGCGGTAATCGTTCAGGCAGGATGGCTGAGATGTCTTCAGAACCGGGACAATGACAGACTGTTTAAAGCACGATGGTATGACGCCCAGTGACAGAGAGAGATTAAAAATCTTGGTGAATACCGGAGCAAGTTGGGATGCGCAGGTTTTCAGGACACGCCCGCATATCCCGTCTGGTCCTGCAGCTTTCCTGGTATTCACTCCTCTGAACATTTTCCTGACGTCACTCTCCGAGATGACGAGTGGCGGCTGTTCGTCGCATAGATCTGCGCATGCGCGGTCAGCTATGTGTTGGTTGGAACGCCGTTGCAAGGATAAAAGTTATTTAGCTCGGTCGCCAGCGTCCCATCTGCACTCGTTAAACCAGAGGTTGTGTTTTTATAGTCCATCACTGTACGCAGTCCCTGCCATAAAGATCTAGAGTCACGCTGCTGGAACTGCGACTCTAGTTTCTTGGCGTAGCACTGTTTTGCCTGTCGTACCGCCCTGCGTACTCCGTATGACGCGATTTTAAATTGCTCCATACTGTTGCTGATAAGTCCTTAGTTATAATCAGCTGGACGAGCTTTCAAAGCATCACGGACAGATGTATTCATCCATGGCTTCTGTTTGGGTAACGTTCTGACGGTGGTTTTGGGAACCGTGTCATTAACCAGCTTCCCAACGAAGCTCACTACAGAGTCTGCAAACAAACTGACGTCATCAGCACAGCTGGTTTGGAACATGTCCCAATCCGCGTCATCCAGAGCACCTTGCAGGGTGTCCATCAATTGGTCGGTCCAGCGTAGCACCTCCCTCTGAGCCACGACTTCTTGTTTTAGTCTTTGTTTATATTTTGGCATCAGAAAGATGGCGGCATGGTCGGACTTCCCAAACGGTGGATGAGACTGAGCCCTGTAACTGTTCTTAATCATGGTGTAACAATGATCCAGTGTCCGGTTGCCTCTGGTTGGGCAGCTGATGTGCTGATGAAACTCCGGTGCTGCATGTCTGAGGTTAGCGCTGTTGAAATCGCCAACGACGATGAGCGCGGCGTCCCGGTGTTGAGTTTGGAACTGTGTGAGCGCGTCATGAAGCTCACACAGCGTGGTGTCCGTGTTGGCCTGGGGTGGAATGTATACTGTTGTAACGATGACCGAAGTACAGGAGCGTGTCAGTGTAAGAACACCGGTGTTGTTGCACCAGCGAAAAACACAAACTCCACCACCTTTAGACTTCCCCGAGTCCAGTGTTCTGTCCATACGGTACACCGTAAATTCCCGGACGGCAAGATGGCGTGGTCCGGTACCGCTGGGTTCAGCCATGTCTCGGTGAAGCAGAGTAGGTTGCAGACTCTAATGTCTCTCTGGAACTTAACTCTTACACAAAGGTCGTCCAGTTTGTTCTCCAGAGACTGGACGTTGGCTAGCAGGATGCTAGGTAAGGGGGCACGGTGTGGCCTGGCCCTCAGTCTGTTCCTGATGCCTTTTTTCCCTCTGGGTCGTTTTTTTTTTGTTGCGTCCATTGTTCTCCCTCAGAATTTCCCGCAGCCAGTTCGGATTTGGAGTTAAAAAAGTCGTGAGGTGAGTGAATTGTAGATTAATAGAAACAAGAGTGTCTCTATCATATCTAATGCGTGCCGTGGTGAAAAGAAAAAGAGTCTAAGAGTGTTATAAATAAGAAAAATACACAAAATAAGGTAGAAGGTTTGTGGAGAAGTCGTAACGGCAGCCGACCTCACTGGCGCCATCTTGAAACAAAAGTTAAAAACTTAAACAAGTTAACATGCACCTAAATGCATCTAAATCATATCTAATGGACAGATATGTTCATTTTAAGCGCTTTGTACATTGGGAACATCTTCAAGTCCCTAAAGTAGTTTTGCTTGAAACTTCACCTTTTTGGTGATTTTAATGCATTTAAGTCTTTTCAAAGGCATTCTACCTCATGATAGTTCATATAGGCTGCATCGCTGGGCTTCTCAAGTTTAGACTGAGTTCTGTTTTGTTTCATGACATTCTAAGGCTTCACATGCATAAAAGCGTCAAAAATCGAAAGTACAGCAGAACTACTTAATTTCGTGTCTAAAATGCACAAATTCCTTAAAAACGTCAAAAAATTTTTTTTGGGGGTACATTTGGGAATATCTTAAAGTCTCTGAAGTAGTTTTACTTAAAACTTCACGTTTTTGGTGATTTTAATGTATTAAAGTCGTTTTAAAGGCATTTTTCCTCAAGATAGGTCATGACTTTGTAAGGCTTCTCAAGCCATAAAAGCATGCTCCTAAATGCAAAACATGCTCCTAAATGCACCTAAATCATATGTAATGCACAGATATGTTCATTTTAAGCGCTTTGTACATTTGGGAACACTTCAAGTCACTGACGTAGTTTTTCTTGAAACTCCACGTTTTTGAAGATTTTAATGTATTCAAGTCGTTTCAAAGGCATATTTACTCGTGATAGTTTATATAGGCTGCATTGCTGGGCTTTTCAAGATTAGGCTGAGTTCTGTGCATTTTATGACTTTCTAAGGCTTCACAGGCATTAAAGCGTCAAAAGTCAAATGGACATCAGAACTACTTAATTTTATGTCTAAAATACACAAATGCCTTAAAAACGTCAGAAATGTTCAATTATCATCAAAAAAGTTAGGTTTACAAAATCAATACTTAAATGAAGTTAACATGCTCCCAAATGCATTAAAATCTTATCTAATGCACAGATATGTTCAGTTTAAGCGCTTTGTACATTTGGGAACATCTTCAATTCACTGACGTAGTTTTGCTTGAAACTTCACTTTTTGGTTATTTTATTGTATTCAAGTTGTTTCAAAGGCATTTTTCTTCGTGATAGTTCATATAGGCTGCATCGCTGGGCTTGTCAAGTTTAGGCTGAGTTCTGTGCATTTCATGACTTTCTAAGGATTAACATGCATAAAAGCATCAAACGTCAAAAGTACAGCAGAACTACTTAATTTTGTGTCTGAAAAAAGTCAGAAATGTTCAATTATATCAAAAAAGTTAGGTTTACAAAATCAATACTTATATGAAGTTAACATGCTCCTAAATAGTATCTATGATATGTTTCTATCTATCAGATATGTTCATTTTAAGCGCTTTGTACATTGGGGACATCTTCAAGTCACTGACGTATTTTTGCTTGAAACTCCACGTTTCTGCTGATTTTAATGTATTCAAGTCGTTTCAAAGGCATTTTTCCTCATGATAGGCTTTCAAGTTTACACTACACTCTGTGTGTTTTATGACTTTGTAAGGCTTCCCAAGCCATAAAAGCTTTAGAAATGCAACATAAGAGTGAGAAGTACTGCAGAAACGCCAGAAATTTTCAAATATCATTAAAAAAGTTAAGTTTACAAAATCAATACTTAAATGAAGTTAACACAGTCCTAAATGCACATAATCGCATCTATTCCACAAATATGTTCATTTTAGGCGCTTTGTGCATTTAAGAACATATTCACGTTACAGACATTTTTGTTGATTTTAATGTATTCAAGTCGTTTCAAAGGCATTTTTACTCATGATAAGTTCATTTAGGTTGCATCACTGGGCTTCTCAAGTTTACGCTATATTCTGCGTTTTATTGTAGTGTGGAGAACATCCCACAATCTTCAAAATCTTAACAGAAACTTGCCCAAGGACTAAACTAAGAGCAATAAAAAAAGAAAAAACAAAAACCTGTAAAGATGTTTGCTTTAAAAAAAAAAAAAAACTAACAATGCTCATGTGGAGAACATGCCAAACTTAAGGTTAACAGTAGATAAACAAAAGAATAAGGAAAAAAAAAATTAAGGACAAAAATAAATAAATAAATAAAAACCTCTAAAGTTGTTGGAAATTTAACAAATTATCACTATGCTATTGTGGCAAACATACCTAACTTTCATTTTTTCACAGAAGTTAAGTACCAAAGGATGAACAACTAAAATAAAACAGAAAAAAAAAGAAAAAGCATATACCTGTAAAGATGTTTGCAGAGAACATGCCAAACTTTTAAAGGATGACAGTGGCTAACCAAAAGGATGAGCAAAAACAATTAAAAAGAAGGGGAAAAGACCCTTTATAAAAACCTATTGTTACAGTCGAGCGACCGGGCGAGGCGGATTCGCTACTCGGAGAGACCGGGCTGGAGACGGAGGTAGAGTACAGACCAGGGTTTATTGCCCAACAAAAGGGGAGACACAGTAAAGGGAACACAGACACTGAATGAGGCAACACGGGGCGGTGGATGATGACGTCAGTAGGGTTGTGCTCCAATAATCCAGGGACGGCAGTGTACGGGACTAGACGGAGTGCAGGCGGCAGGACGGTGAGCTGCACACACAACAGAGAACACAGAACAGCAAACAGGAACAAGGGACAGAGGCGCAGAGTCCAAGGCAGGAACGGGGCTCGTAGTGTCAGGGCTTAGCACAGGCGTGGCACAAGACAAACTGGCGGTGAGGGCAGGGCGTGTAGGGTTTAAATAACAAAATGTGATGAGACCCAGGTGCTCGTGATTACAGGGGCGTGAACACATAGACCAACCCACACCACGTGACCAAAACAAACCGTGACATTACCCCCCCCTCAACAGGTGCCTCCCGGGGCCCTAAATGGCTTGTCTGGGAAGCGGCGGTGAAACTCGGCGATGAGGAAGGGATCCAGGATCGCAGCCCGAGGCACCCAGGAGCGCTCCTCAGGACCGTACCCCTTTCAGTCAACTAGAAACTGGATCCCTCGACCATGGCGTTGGGAGTCCAACAGGCGGTGGACGGTGTAAGCGGGCTGACCATCAATCAGGCGAGGAGCTGGGGCTTGGCGGGGAAGAGGGGGGGTTGAGCGGGGAGTGCACGACGGGCTTGATGTGGGAGATGTGGAAGGTGGGGTGGATGCGCATGGAATGGGGCAGGTGAAGGCGGACGGCTGCAGGGCTGAGGACGCGGGTGATCAGGAAGGGGCTGATGATGCGGGGGCTCAGCTTACGGGATTCCGTCCTCAGAGGGATGTTCTTGGTGGAGAGCCAGACGAGTTGCCCCACCTTGTAACTGGGGGCCAGACGGCGTCTGCGGTTGGCAGCCATAAAAGCTTTAGAAATGCAACATAAGAGTGAGAAGTACTGCAGAAACGCCAGAAATTTTCAATCATCATCATTCGCTATATTCTGTGCGTTTTATAACTTTGAAAGCCTTCACATGCATAAAAGCGTTTGAAATGCTAACCAAAATAATAAGTATGAAAAGTAATTAGCAAAAAAGGAAAAGAAATAAAAACCAGTGTAGTTGTTGGAAATTTTAAAAAATGCTACCTACGCTAATGTGGAGAACATGCCAAACTTCCAAAGGTTGACAGTGTCTAACCAAAAGGACAAGCAAAACAATAAAAAAGGGGGAAAAAAGAAACAATTGAGAACTATTGTAGTGTGTAGCACATCCCACAATCTTCAAAATCTTAACAGAAACTTGCCCAAGGACTAAACTAAAAGCAATAAAAAAAGAAAAAACAAAAACCTGTAAAGATGTTTGCTTTAAAAAAAAACAACTAACAATGCTCATGTGGAGAACATGCAAAACTTCCAAAGGTTAACAGTGGATAAACAAAAGAATAAGGAAAAAGAATTTAAACAACAAAAATAAATAAATAAATAAAAACCTGTAAAGTTGTTGGAAAGTTAACAAATTATCACTATGCTATTGTGGCAAACGTACCTAACTTTCATTTTTTCACAGAAGCTTACCAAAGGATGAACAACTAAAATAAAACAGAAAAAAAAAGAAAAAGCATAAACCTGTAAAGATGTTTGCAATAAAAAAAAAATGCTTACTACGCTAATGTGGAGAACATGCCAAACTTTCAGAGTCTCCACAGAATTATAAACTTTTTTATAATGTGTGACACAGTTGTTAACACCTCTTTGAATATTCTGGATATTTTCCTTTTTAAATGTTTCTCATATTTTAACCCATGGAGTCCGTAACTGACACAAACTGAACAACCTAATGTGGTCATGTGAACTTCTATTACCTGGACAACATTTCCTATGTGCCTGACTGGCTAATGTTACATCCATCCATCCATTATCTTCCGCTTCATCCTCTATTAGGGTCCCGGGGGGGTTCCCCATGCCTATCCAGGGGAGAACATCTCGGGCGCTGGCACAAAGGACAGGGCGCAAATCTATCGCTGGGCAGGCTAATGTTACAGAGCAAGCCAATTTTAAAAAGCTTATTTTTGTTTTCAAAATGTAAGATTCAAAGCATTTGAGTCATTTTCCTTTAATTACAAGTCCTTAATAGTATTCATTCAGGCCTGATTAAATGATTTCAATAATTTGATATAAAACAAATGAGGTAAATATCGCTATATGTCACATTTACACACAAAATCTTAATTAAAAACCTCATGTGGCATATTTGTCACAAAAAAATAAAAAAGTAATGTTCTGCTGGGGTTATTTGGCTGATTTAAATTTAGAAACTTATTTCTTCTTTTTGTAGCATGAATAGCAAAAAGCTGTAAATCATTCAAGGAGATGACAGTGAGTTTGAGAAATGTGAAGATAGCTCAGATGAAGACCCTGACTATACTCCAAGCAGCAAAGACATTGAAAATAATGAGTCTAGTAAGGCCTGTGATATAGATGATGGTGAATTAAATGAGCCACCTCAACCCAAGATCAATCTTGGGGAGCAAAGTACTGGTGTTAAAGGAAAAAACACAGTTTTCTTGGAGAAGGTAACAATTTGAAGCCGCTGAATGTACCTTCAAAGGTCAAAGTGTCACACCTCCAAATACTCCTCACACTCCTCTGGAACATTTCAGGAAGTTAATCACATCAGATATGCAGGTGACGTTATGGTCAATTGTGTGAAACTCTTGCATCAAACCAAAACTACAAAGTGTTTGCAGACAACCTTTTCACTTCAGTGCCATTGGCTTTTGAGCATCTTCAGCGGCAGATCTACTTTATAGGAACAATCAGAAGGAATCACTTGGCTGGGTGTCAGCTTAAGGATGAGAAAAGTCTTACCAAGAGAGGTAGAAGGACTGAGTCAGAGTGGAAAAATAGGAAAGCATTGAAATTGTCAAGTAGTATGACAACAAACCTGTTACCCTAATCTCCTCTTACTTTGCCATAGAACCTGAGGACAAAGCTCAACACTGATGCAAATAAGACAAAGCTTTTGTGAAAGTCAACAGTCCACAAATTGTGAAGGAGTACAACACATACATGGGAGGGGTAGACCTCCTAGATGCATGTGTTGGTGGACATAAGTACCACATGAGGTCACGGAGGTGGTACCTGTACCTGTTTTGGCATACCATAATGCCGGTTGGCTGCTCTACCATTGTGACTATAAACTACTTGGAGTCAACATGCCAATAAAACAAATAAACTTCCAGGCAAAGGTGGCATCAAGCTTAATTCTTTTAGGCTCACAAAGGGGTCGACCATCACTGGAAGCCACATCTCCACCTCCACCACCAAAGAGAGTTGGAGTTGCTGAAGATGTTGGCTTGGAACAGATTTCACACTGGCCTATGAAATGTGTCAAGCATGGCCGCTGCAAACTATGCTAGATAAATGCAACCACGACTCTCTGTGTAAAATGTGATATACATCTTTGCTTCACGGAGGAAAGAAGTTGTTTCAATTGTTACCATTTTGCCTTGGCTAAACTGCCATAAGTGGTGCTAACAGTTCAAACGAGATGCTGACAAAAAAACTGATGATGTGTTGTGCTTTTAATGCACTTTGGTTTTGACCAAAGGTAGTTTACTGGTCACTTTTGGTGTTGTAAAGCATCTCTAATGAGGATTTTTTTTTTGTTAAATCCAAGAGCTAAATTATTTTTATTTTTATCAACACTGTTGTGGGAATGATAATAAAAAGGCACATGTGTTACAAAGCAAGAATAGACTGTCAAGCAAATTCATTTTAAATTGAGGATAACGTTTACCTTTAACGCCTGATGTGTCATATCAGTCACATTTCAGATCTTGTACTGTAGGAGGTGATATTTTGAAAAAATGTCTGAAATATTTTCTTTGTGAACTGTTAATTCAGAATGATGACCCCCATAATTTTCCTCCAAGGAAAAATGGATTATGCGTTTATGGGTTAATAGGTTATGCGTTTATGGGGTAAAATTTCCAAAAGTTGACAGTGGGGCTAACCAAAATTAATAATAATTGCCCCATATAGAATGTGTTTGTGTGCTTGTCTGTGTGAGTAAGTGTATGCCCAGCGATAGATTGGGTGTATCTGCCCAGCGCCCCAAACGTTCTCCTCAAGGGGAAGGGGCAAGGGGAACCCCACTACCACCCTAATATAGGATAAAGCAGAAGAAAATGGATGGATGGAGTTGTTGGAAACTCAAAAACATGATAACAATGATAATGTGGAGAACATACCAAACTTCCAAACAAACGGAACATGCAAAATTTCCAAATGTTGTCAATGGGTCTAACCAAAATGCATAATGCTTCACATGCATAAAAGCATTAGAAATGCAAAGACATAACATAACATAACAGTGAGAAATACAGTAGAACTACTTAATTTAAAGACTAATGTGCACAAATGCATTAAAAGTCAGAAAAGTTTAATTATCATCAAAAAAGTTAGATTTACCAAAATAATGCTTAAATAAATTTAACATGGTCCTAAATGCACATAATCGCATCTAATCCACAAATATGTTCATTTTAAGTGCTTTGTGCATTTAGGAACATATTCACCTTACAGTTTTGCTTCAAACTTCACGTTTTGGTGATTTTAATATATTCAAGTCGTTTCAAAGGCATTTTTACTCATGATAAGTTCATTTAGGCTGATGTGCTGTGCTTCTCAAGTTTAGGCTGAATTCTGTGCGTTTTATTACTTTCTAAAGCTTTACATGAATAAAAGCGTTGAAAATGCACAGAAGTAACAAAAGAGTCAAAAGTACAGCAGAACTACTTAATTTCATGTTTAATGTGCACAAATGCCTTAAAAACGTCAGAAATGTTCACTCATCATCAAAAAAGTTAAGTTTACAAAAACATTGCTTAAATGAAGTTAACATGTTCCTAAATGCACATAATCGCATCTAATGCACAGATATCTTCATTTTAAGTGCTTTGTACATTTAGGAACATCTTCACGTTACCTGACGTAGTTTTGGGCTCACAAAGGGGTTGACCATCACTGGAAGCCACATCTCCACCTCCACCACCAAAGAGAGTTGGAGTTCCTGAAGATGTTGGCTTGGACCAGGTTTTACACTGGCCTGTGAGTTGTGTCAAGCATGGCCGCTACAAACTATGCTATGCAACCATGACTCTCTGAGTAAAATGTGATATACATCTTTGCATCACTTTGCAAGAACCTCTGATATATAGCTGTGCACAAATTTTGGTGTTGTAAAGCATCTCTAATGGGGATTTTTTTGTTAAATCCAATAGCTAAATCATTTTTATTGACACTGTTGTGGAAATGATAATAAAAAGACATGCGTTACAAAGCAAGAATAGACTGTCAAGCAAATTCATTTAATATACATCTTTGCATCACGGAGGAAAGAAGTTGTTTCAATTGTTACCATTTTGTCTTGGCTAAACTGCCATAAGTGGTGCTAATAACAGTTCAAACAAGATGCAGCTGACAAAAAAACTGTTGATGTGTTTGTGCTTTTAATGCACTTTTGCTTTGATCAAAGGTAGTTTACTGGTCACTATTTCAGTTTTTTTTTTAACAGGTCCAGGTTTTTCTGAAGAAAACCTCTGATATATAGCTGTGCACAAATTTTGGTGTTGTAAAGCATCTCTAATGAGGATTTTTTTAGTTAAATCCAATAGCTAATTCATTTTTATTGACACACTGTTGTGGGAATGATAATAAAAAGACATGCGTTACAAAGCAAGAATAGACTGTCAAGCAAATTCATTTCATATTGAGGATTACATTTACCTTTAATGCCTGATGTGACATATCAGATCTTTGACTCTAGGAGGTGTTATTTTGAAAAAAAAAATGTCTGAAATATTTTCTTTGTGATCTGTTAATTCAGAATGATGACCCCCATAATTTCCTCCAAGTTAAAATAAGTGTGGGTTCTTATGGGTTAACGTGAGAAATACAGCAGTACACACAAATGCCTTAAACACGTGAAAGATGCAAAGAAATCACGTAAGAAGTAAAGTTCATAGAAGCACTACTTGTTGTAAATGAAAGTAACCTGTTTATTTGCAAAGACACCTGTGCATTTGAATCCCTCTTGCGTGTTTACAAACTTTTGTTTTGAACTTCAGGTTGTTGGTGATTTCAGTGTATTTCTGTAAACTAGAGATGTTTTTAAGTTCTTTCATGCACGGAAGAGTTAGAACTGCACAGTTATCATCATTAACGTGAGAAATACAGCAGTAGTACTTTTCTCTTATGCACAAATGCCTTAAACACGTGAAAGATGCAAATAAAACAGTGAAGAAGTACAGTTTATAGAAGGACTGCTTGTTATAAATGAAAGTGACCTTAAATGTGTATATTCAAAGATACCTGTGCATTTGAGGTGCTCTTGCATGTTTACAAACATTTTCACATACCTGAAGGAGTTTTGCTTTGAAGTTCAGGTTGTTGGTGATTTCAGTGTATTTATGACGTATTCAAAGCATTTTTACGTAATAGAAGATTGTTTAGATTGCTCTGTTGAATTGCACACGTTTTAGCTAACCTCTGCAAACTAGAGACGTTTTTAAGTTTTTTCATGCACGAAAGAGTTAGAAATGCAGTTATTATCATTAACGTGAGAAATACAGCAGTAGTACTTGATTACTTGTCTCATGCACAAATGCCTTAAACTCGTGAAAGATGCAAATAAATCAGTTAAGAAGTAAAGTTTATGGAAGCACTGCTTGTTGTAAATGAAAGTGACCTTAAAAATGTATATGCAAAGACCCCTGTGCATTTTAGGCGCTCTTTCGTGTTTACAAACATTTTCACATACCTGAAGGAGTTTTGCTTTGAAGTTCAGGTTTTTGGTGATTTCAGTGTATTTATGACGTATTCAAAGCATTTGTACGTATTAGAAGTTTGTTTCGATTGCTCTTTTTTTTTTTTTTTTTTTTTGAATATTTTATTAAAAAAAATTTTAAGGGAACAATACATACACCAGGGATACAGATGCAAAAACCAACATAAATACGTTCAAAACACGTATTTAAATCAAGAAAATGATGGGAATATAGATAACATAAATAGCTAAATAGTAACCAAAATCAAAATAGAAATAGGCTGTCGTGTGCATATATATACATGATAGATCAAACGTAAATGCACATGTACATACATTCACACACATATTAAACATGAATAGCAATAGTATATTATTACAGTATATGTTAGCAGGACAAAACTGGTATCAAAAGCACCTCCAAGTACTTCAAAACATGACCCCAAACCTTTTGGAAGCATTTATGTAATTTATATTCACTGCAGCAAAGATGATCCATTTGAATGATTAACATTTCGTTAATCCACCTATTATGGTGATTTCCATTTTAAAAGTATTACATTTTTGGCTGCAACCATTCCTGCCAGTAAAGCTTGCCATTAAGGAGATGATATAGAGACAACTCCAAAAAAGTATCCAAAAATAGCCAATTTGTAGTCTGGTGGAATACAGACTCCCAGCGCCTCCAATAGCCATAGATGCAATAAGGCATCTATCATACATTAGGGAGACTGAAGAATAAATTTTCTTCAGCCTGGCTTTGGAAAAATAAAATCTATGTAACACTTTAAATTGAATAAGTCTATATCTAGAATTAGAATTGAACAACGATGGATATTGACCAAGCTCGCTTCCCACATGTCATCTGACATTGCAGCACCCAACTCACTTGCTAATCTCTCCCTCAGAGAATCAGTGCTGTACAGCAGGGATAAGGCCAAAACAAATCTAGATATGAAGTGTCAGGGGACAATTGAAGCAAGTCAAAAAAACGTGTGTTCTTTTGGCTTAACTAAAAAAGATGATTTATTTTTTTGCATGTAATGCCTAAGCTGCAAATATCGAAAAAAGTGGGAAGATGGGAGGTTAAATCCCTCCTTAATCTGGGTAAAATAGGCAAAACTGTTATCTATGTAGAAATCTTTGATGCATCGTAAACCCTTATCCTTCACATAGTAAACACTGCATCAACTGAGCCGGAATAAATGAGTGGTTATGAGTTATGGGAGTGTAAATTAAGACTGAAGGCAAATACAAAAATATTTTGATTTGATTTAAGATCTTCAGTGAGTTTCTGGTAATAAAATTTTTACCAATTATTTTAATAGAGGGATTTGTCTTGGAGAACAGTAAGACTGCTAGCGAAGTCTTTGTCAGAGACTGAGCCTCCAATCTAAGCCATTTCGGAGTCGTCTCAAGTAATAATTCATCTATATCACCTCTCCGCCAGTAAGCGAGAGCCCTTGCATTAGCTGCCCAGTAATAATACTTAAATATAGGTAGGCCCAGCCCACCAAGAGAGGAAGGCCTTTGCAAATGCCCTTTTGAAACACAAGGACCAGATGAATGAACCAATAATCAAATCTAATTGTTTGAAGAAGGCTGATGGGAGGTAGATGGGTATGTTTTGGAACAGGTACAAGATACATGGTAATATTACCATTTTGATGGCATTAATACGTCCAATCACTGATAAAAGGAGTAGCTTCTACCTCTCAATATTCAATCATTCATTCATTATCTCCCGCTTATCCTCTATCAGGGTCGCGGTGGGGTTCCCCATGCCCATCCAGGGGAGAACGTCTCGGGCGCTGGGCAGATAGACCCAGGACAGGGCGCCAATCCATCGCTGGGCACACACTCACTCACACAGACACACTCTATATGGGGCAATTTTGAGATTTCAATTAACTTGATCCATGTTTTTGGACTGTGGGAGGAAACCGGAGAACCCGGAAGAAACCCACGCAGACACGGGGAGAACATGGAAACTCCACCCAGATGGGGATTCGAACCGGGAATCCCTAGCGCTGAGAGGCAAACGTGCTAACCACTAAGCCACCGTGCCGCCGTGATTTTAATTATGTGTGTTAATTTAAAAGAAAATGAAAAAATAACAGCATTTCAAAGACATCGCACTTACCAGACAGGGATGTATGGCAGACTGGATAAGATAACATTACCTAATAAAATATTCATATATTGATATGCTTATGATATGTAAGTTTTGAGTTTGATTTTGAGTTTTGAGTTGAGCCCGGGCAATTTAACAGTTCTGTTAAATTGCCATTTTTTGTATAGCAAAATCCTTTAACTACGCAAGAAACTCAAATAGCTCCTGATATATATATATATATATATATATATATATATATATATATATATATATATATATATATATATATATATATATATATATAAAGCAACTTGCAAAAGAAAATATTTTTTACACATACTACATACTACAGCCTATCAGCGTGGAAGAGCCTCATTCATTCATTATATCCCGCTTATCCTCTATTAGGGTCGCGGTGGGGTTCCCCTACCCATCCAGGGGAGAACATTTCAGGCGCTGGGCAGGGCACCAATCCATCGCTGGGCAAGCATTTAACTACTAAGCATTAATCCAGAATATCTAAAATAATGCTACGAAGTTTAATATATAAATCTACATAACAATACACCTCATCCACAACATTTATATCATGTTCTGATATAATGTCTGTGCATAAGCTGTAAATGTCCTTGTCACATGGATAGTCCTTGAAAATACATTCATCCAGACAGTTCCGAACCAAATTTGGATCCACTTGATGAAGATAATTTCTTGTCCTGTAAAAATCTGGCAGAGTGTACATCAGTAATGGACGACCATTTGGAGCGCGTGCGTTATGAGAAGGCCGTATGCGATGATTATACCAGGTCCACGAGATCTCGTCAAGTTCTTCCTAAAAGCATACAAATATAAGTAATACAGTGTAAGTGTCTAAAAGGGCTATACATTACTTATAATATCCAATAAGCAGCAGTCCGATTTAGTGTTTCAATGCTAAATCTTAAAACTATTTGGAAAAGAAAGCTTTTATTAATGAATATTTTAAAAAGATTAATATTTATTAATAAATAAACTGCTATTTGTATGTAGTATGTAATATTTATAATATATAAATATAGTAAATAATAAAAAGTAAAAAAAATACCTAGACTGCGTTCATGAAGCAGAATTGAACCAGAGCTCTATCCAAGTATGTGTCACTGAAATGTCCATCTTCTCTTAATTTGTCAAATAAGTTGAGCCAAAACTGCACACACTCTTTTCTTAGGGTCAGCCACCATTGTTCGATACGCTGGTTGCTTGTACTTGGGCCAATTATCACACTTTCATGAGCCGTATTTTCTCCTTCAGAAAAGTGCAAAAACTTCTGCATGTCAGCAATGTAGACATTTTCTGTGCCATGATCCAATCGCACCTTTTCTGGACAACCCCCCACCTCACAAACAGCTTTCATGAAGTACCCGGCAATTATTTTAGGATTTTTATTTGTGTGAAAAGCGTCCAACCATATTATTTTGCTCGAAAATCCATCAATGCACCCACTTATAGCAATTCCATATGGCTTAAATTTGTCGTAGCCATCTATATGCCACACAAAATTTGGTCCACATGCGTTATACACTCGCCTGCAAAGCCGATGTCGTGCCCTGAGATCCACACCTTCTTCATCAATTAAGCGCAATATTTGCCTTACTGTTTCCCTGCTGGTTTTAATTCCGTGAAATAGACATTTCTGATGCATCCATCTGTATCCGTGCAGTTTGCCTGAGGTTGAAAGCTGACGCTGTATAAAAATGCCCACTTCAGCATCATCTGTTTTGTTTTTTCGTCTATAAAGTTGTTTCTTTTTTTCAAATATTTCCAGAGTTCTATTTCTTATGTTAATGCCATGCAGATGATCCAACAACAAAATGATTTCCTTATTACTAAATCCACTATTAACGTATTCAGTAATGTGGTCCATACCATGAGATAGCAAAAGTATTGGGTTGCAGAAACCAGACACTTCTCAAGCTAGCATGGTAAAATCAAAAAGTCAGTATTTGACTTAGTAAGTCAGAATTCTGAGATAAAAAGTCAGTATTCTGACTTAGTAAGTCAGAATTCTGAGATAAAAAGTCAGAATTCTAAGATAAAAAGTCAGAATTCTTACTTAGTAAGTCAGAATTCTTACTTAGTAAGTCAGAATTCTGAGATAAAAAGTCAGAATTCTGAGATAAAAAGTCAGAATTCTGAGATAAAAAGTTTTTTTTTTCTTGTCAGTGGCGGAAACGGGCTTCCATAAAACTGCATGTGGAACTGGAGAATTTTGGAGATGATGGGCCACCTCATGCAGCGGTGCAGAGATTTGGGCGTAATCAGTGATCCACATTTTGCAATAACCTTTCATGCCTATAAATGAAAGCAGTTGTTTTTTGGTGGTTGGTTTTGGTGTCTACGAAATCACAGAAATGCGTTCCGTACTTGTTTGTTTCACGCCATTTCCTCCACCTCAAATTGGAACCTCCACCTCAAATCCTTTTGGTCTTCTCCTTCATTAGGGCAGTGGGCAGCAATATGTCCTTTTTCGTTACAGGTGTAACAGGTGTATATGGAATAGTCCCTTCTGTTACTTTGGTTGAAACGTCTTCCTCTTCCATGACACGCTCTCCCTCTTCCATGACCGCGTCCTCTTTGTTCAGTCACTGCTTGCAGCATGGCACACTGTGCTTGATGATGTTCTTTGTCTTTTTTGGCAGCAGACTTCTCACCTGATTTGTATTCTTTTCAGAGTGTGCAGAACATAAGCAAATACTGTTTGCAATCTTCCTGTGTCTACTTCAAAACAGTTTGCTTTCACCTTTCTCTGGATGTCGGGGCGTAGTCCACCCACAAAGCATTCTTACAGATGACTTTCATATGCGCTCATCTCGTTTCCAGTATAGGGGTTGGGTTT
The DNA here is from genome assembly GCA_019802435.1 of Corydoras maculifer. Classification (NCBI taxonomy): domain Eukaryota; kingdom Metazoa; phylum Chordata; class Actinopteri; order Siluriformes; family Callichthyidae; genus Corydoras; species Corydoras maculifer. The sequence continues at coordinate 17,742 of JAFMOD010001174.1, forward strand.
GTTTTTATGGCGTGCAGTTGTTCAAATTGATACTGACACTCAGTTACTGATTGTCCATCTCTCTCTGTTTGCACATAGTGAGTTTTCCCAGATCAAGACGGACTGGAAAAGCAGTCTCAATCCGTGTGTACAGTTCTTGCACAACTTGTTGATACATCACAACTTGATGGCTCATATATGAGATCTGCAGTAAGTGGGAGATTTTCCTGAGCCTCAGTCCATTTCAGTTTAAAATTTATATGCACCTGCACGTGCCAGTTTATTCACATATGGTTTTCAGCCTGTCACAAATAATCTCAGGGACACCACAATTTTTTGTCCCCCTTTTAAGATAGGTGGCAGGTCTTCACAAGCATTCTTTATGTCATCCATAGTCCATGGTATGAAAACCAATGCGGGTCCTTCTGGCCGCATCACCTGGATATTGGGCATCTGCACTTCCTTTTTCTCTTTTCAAGTTGAGCAATGGGCAAGGGGTTTCTCATCCTCTCCAATGTCCTCCAAGTCCTTATCAGGGTCATCTTTTGCATCATCTTTATTTTGCTGGGGCTTTGGTCTGACAATTTCATTTCAGGCAAACAGCAGGAGGTGCGCCGGATTGTGGCTGGGTTGTACGGTAGGTGGATGTGCTTGGCCTTCTGGAGGTTCTGCAGGTGGAGGAGGAAGCAACGGGGAATCATCCAGGGTCTCCCTCTGTAAATTTTAAAACTGATCACAGGTTACTGGTTTCACTACAGTGTTTTTGTGCTCTCTGTCTCCATTTTCAGTGTTTATTAGTGGGTCTTGAAGTTTGCAAGTTGGTAGATTTCCGCTGTCACATCTGCTGCAGTAACTTGCTTTGTGGTTTTAGAGCTGTCTGTATATAGGGGAAAATGTGTTGATATTTTTCTCTTTTTTCAGAAAAGTCTGTCAAGTAATTATTTGGGTGAGTTGTTGGTTTTCATGGTGATATTTGGTTTGATTAATTTCCAGGGTGGAAAAGGTTTTGTTTATTTGTTACTGATGAAGCTCATTCTTAGGTAACTTTTTTTGCAGATTAATTCTTGCTCCAATGGGTCTGATCAAAAAGTAGGTTTTAATTTGTATAGCGGTAGTAGGGGTATGGTGAAGACAGTTCGGTAGACTAGGTTTTGTGGGTTGTCCTTAAGCTTTATGATGTATTGCAGTGAAAGTTTTGTTCTTCTGTGTTCAAGAGACAGTTCTTGGGAATCAGTGTATAGGCTTTGCATCGGGGCTCCTAGGGCTAATCTTATGCCAGAGTGGTGTATTGAGTTCAGTCTGATTAGACTTTCTGGTGGCACCATATATTATGCCACCATACCATTCAAGTTTTGATCGGACTAACACTATGTACAGCTGGATGAGGGGTCTGAATTATGTGCCCCACTTGGTACTGGCCAAGACTTTCATGAGGTTTAACCTCTGCATGTATTTTTCCTTTGTTGTATGTATGTGTTTGATGAAATTAAGTTTTTTGTCCAAGATCAGTCCTAAGAAATTTACCTCCTTCACAAACTTCATGGGTGTGCTGTCAAAATAGAGTTGTGGGTCCAAGTGGAGACCTTTCCATTGACTGAAGTAGATACCTGTTGTTTTCTCTCTGGAAAACTTAAAGCCGTTTTCCATGGCCCATCTTGCGATGTTGTTAATATTTTGTTGTAGTTTGTGTTCCATGTTTGCCATAGATTTATCCCTTACTCGTATGCAGATTGTCAACGTACATACTGCAGAAAGTACCTGGGGTCATCACCTAGACCACACTGTTAATTTTTAGGTTAAAAATAGTAACTGATAAAATGATTCCTTGCGAGACTCCCATTTCGTGGATAGGTCTTTCTGAGAAGCTTTCGTTTGTTTTTACTTTAAAATGTTTGTCTGTAAGAATGCTTTTGATAAAAATTGGTAATCGTCCTTTAAAACCAGCATGGTGAAGGTTTCTCATTATGCCGTATCTCCAGGTTGTGTCGTAGGCTTTTTCAATGTCAAAGAATATGACAACACCATGTTCTCTCTTTATAAATGCATTTCGGATGAAGGCTTCCGGTCTTATCAGGTTGTCTGTTGTGCTTCTCCTTTTCCTGAAGCCACTCTGGAAGTCACTCAGAGTGCTGTTGCTTTCTAGTTGTCACTAGTCTGCTGTTAATCATGCTTAGTTGGATGGTATGCTGTGGTCTTTCCCAGGTTTGTGGAGGGGGATGATTGTTGCCTCTTTCCATAAATCTGGTATCTTTCCAGTATCCCATATCTCATTAAACTTTATGTCATTAAATACACAATAGAGTGTGTGTGAGTGAGTGAGTTTGTGCCCAGCAATGGATTGGCGTCCGAAACGTTCTCCCCTGGATGGACATGGGGAACTCCCCCCCCCCCCCCCCCCCCCCCCCCCCCCCCCCCCCCCCCCCCCCCACACACACACACACACACCAACGCTAGTAAAGGATAAAGCGGAAGATAATGGATGGATGGATAGATTGCTCTGTTGAATTGCACACGTTTTTACTAATCACTACAAATTTACTAATCGCTACAAAATAATGAAGTTTTTAAGTTCTTAAATGTACGAATGTGATAGAAATGCACAGCTATCAACATAAAAATAAAAATGAGAACCACAACAGTAGTATAAGACTAAATGTATAATGTGCACAATTGTCTTTAAAACATGAACTATGCAGAGAAATCACGTAAGAAACAAAGTTTACATAAGCACGGCTTACATTTAGAAAAATTTAAAAAATGATCTTAAATGCAGTTAAGAACAGAGATATATGCATTTCAGGCTTTTTTGCGTGTTTTCACCTTTTCACGTCACTGAAGTTTTGCTTTGAACTTTACTTTTTGTTGACTTTAGTGTATTAATGACATTTTCAAAGTATTTGTACGTATTAGAAGTTTGTTTATAATGCTCTGTTGTATTGCACACTTTTTTGGCTAATCTCTGCAAAATGATGACGTTTTTAAGTTCTTTTATGCACCAAAGCGTTAGAAATGCAAAGCTATCACCATAAACATGAGAAATACAGCAGTACTACTTAACTAAATGTATAATATGCACAATTGTCTTTAAAACATGGAAGACACAGATAAATCACGTAAGAAGAAAAGCTTACAGAAGCACTGCTTATAGTTAAAGTGAAATTTAATGATCCAACTCTTCGTTTTTAATAAGGTTTCCAAAAGCTGCCTGTCATATCCACCAGATGCCACTGTTTGATTGCAAAAGCTTATACCTTACTCTTTTCATTTAAGTGTGTGTGTGTGTGTGTGCATGTGTGTGTGTGAGAGAGAATGTATTTATGTATGTATGTATTGTTTTTTTAATTTTAGTTTACGTTATTATATGTTCTATTTTCATGGTTTCATGCTTTTCTTTGTTAGGTTTACAAACACAATTTAAAGTATTTTGTTGCATGTTAGGCTACATTTTCATTTTTGTGCATCATTTTTATTTATGTGCAATTAAACAGTGTGCTGTTTATTAATGGCTCTGCATTATGAAGCTGAAAATAAAATATAATTAATAAATACACTCTTTGGCAATTATCATTTCTCCATGTCACATTGAATAAAGGATATTAGCACTAAATAAAATCTTGTCTGTATTCAACACAGTAATTTACTCATGAACGTTTTGGCATTATTTTGCTCGTTATACAGCAGATGATGTGAATGCCAGTCTTCTGGGAGAAGTTCAATATAATTTGTTAATTAAATGGAATAATTTAATTACAGCAACTCTGAATGCATTAATGCATCAATTTAATTGTTTTTCAAGTTCCTAGTATAATTGATGTTTAAATGAAAACAACTTTGTTCCTAATGTACATAATGTTCCCCCCACACATTTTGTTTGCTCACTGCACCCTCTGATCATCTGAATACAGTGTTTATGGATCTCTGTATGTAATACAAACATACTGACTTGCTGAAACCAAACATTTATTGGCTTTAACATGAACACTACACAGATTGTACCATTGAAAAGTATTTGGTGTTCACTTATTAACCTGCTTGTTTTGTTATAGACAGAACATTATACGGACTCCTAGCTTACCACAGCCGTTCATTCAAGTTTTATCACATGTCAACAAAATAGAATTTGATTCATCTACACAAGAAAAAGTAATAAAACATAATTTAGCCTAATCTGACAAAGGAATGTCAAGCATTTGTGTTGTGTGTTGGTCGTTGGGTCAGATGAGTGGATTTGCCCATACAAATGTTTCTTTGCACACAAACTGTACCTGTGAGATATATATATATATATATATATATATATATATATATATATATATATCCCCCCCCCCCCCCCCCCCCCCCCCCCCCCCCCCCCCCCCCCCCCCCCCCCCCCCCCCCCCCCCCCCCCCCCCCCCCCCCCCCCCCCCCCCCCCCCCCCCGGCACAGCCTAAAGCACACCTGTGAGGTGGATGTATTATCTTGGCAAAAGAGAAGCACTTAACATATAGACAAAAGTTGTTTATATTTTGCATTATATATTAATTTATATATATTAAATGAAACATAAAAATACTAAGGAAAAATAACTTACAGCTAATTTGTGCATTTAAAATTTCCATAATCATCAGTTCTTTCCTATGACACTCAAAAGCTAATCTGGTGGTTCTATTTATAAAATTTTACATAAAGTAGTTTGCTCAAGCTTTATCTCGTGTATCTTTCACAGCAAACAGTTTATGTACACACTGGTTGTTAAGTTATTATATTTTAAAGTTGTCATAAACTTCAATGGGAATTTTTCAGGGGTGCACTTATTTTAACTGTTTTGTGAAACTGTTTATTTTAAATATGAACATGCCCTGGGACTGCAGATAAAAATTATCCATTTGGCTAAATCTGCCACATTTATATAAGTCAACTAATGTGTATTATCCCTTTTATTTAAATAAATCAAACCAGTATTTTGAACTTAATATATGTTGTTAATATGCAGTGATTTTTCTTTGCAAGTTATTTAGCTTGTAATGTATTTGTACAATGGTTGTATTGCTACTTTTGCTTAGATAATTTTGGGGAAAGTAATACTTAACATGCAGATAAGTCATTTTTGCAAATTCAGGTTCAGGGGTTCGAACAGCTGGCATGCTTCACCTACCTGTGTCTGTTGTAACAGAGCTTAGATAATGTATACGGTGTCAGCCATGTGGCATTTGGGTAAACGGCTAACTCTTCAGCGCAAAAATAATATTGAGTTCCTAAAAAAACACGACTATAAAGAAATTTTGAAGTTAATAAAACACACTATGGATCATATGAGCACTAAAACAGCACTTTTCATGATACAAGCAGCTTAGAAGAAATAAAGCTGTAGGCCAATGCAGCTGTTTAATGACTGGTGGTGGCAAACACAAATACTGTGTATATGTTCAAAATATACTTTGATAAAGAGGAAGGATTTACCAACAAATGCACTGTATTTCCTTGCGCACACACACAAAATATCAAGAACATCAACAAGCATCCTCTAAATAGTTTGAATTGAATTAAACCTCAGACCCTCTATAAAGCCCTTAGGTAACAATGGTGAACCATGAAAAAACATTTGCATAGAAAAGGTGTGACTAGGTGTGCAGACCTAATTGCAACTGCACTTTCTGAAAGTTGTAATCTTCATCTTGGAACATACTAGCCTGTGACTTGGTGTACGCCACTGGAGACTTGGCTCATTACAGATAATTATTGCAGATAATGCAGGCAGTAATGTAGTCTGTATCAAAGGCAGCAATGTTCTGCATCATACAGGACAGTCTGTGGAACCCACAAAAATTATTATTATTTTTTTTAAATTAAGAGTAGGACAATAAGAAAAAGCATTGAAGGCAGAGTGATGAACAGGTTTGATAATACTACAGTGTAACTGGTTCCTCCTTTTCTACTGACTTGTGGTGTTCTCTCATTTGCAAGGCAGCTAAATTACTAAATATAAATGTAATGTAAACTCAACATGTTAAATGAACCTTTGTGTTGAATAGTAAATTACTGTTTATACAGTTTTAAAAACTTCTTAAATGTTGCATGTGTTAATATATAAGACTAGATTTTGTGTAATTCTTTATAAATCACATTAGTGAGACAAACCGCACATCACGTCCCTACTCATTATGCTGTAAAATGTATAGTACCTAAAGGATTCTGTAACATGGGGCTTGAGGGTCATTAGCAGGAGTTTGAAGTATTATAAACGTCTCTTTCATAGCTTGAACAATTCTGTCAGATTCAGACAGAAACATTCACCTCTATCTCGAATAATCAGTTCTTTACCTTTGAGACTGGCTAAAACAGATGCCAGTTTGCACTGAGGAGGCTGCACAGGGTTGTGGAGATTGCAAGGTGAGGACTGTATCATGTGTGAGAATAGACTTAGTGTATTAACCAAAGCACACATCACACAGAATGTGCAAAGTTGAATAGTTGATTGACATACATAAGCAACCCTTATCCTAGAAAATTCATTGTGGAAGAGATGTAATACTTAACTGTCTTTTGCTGGAGCTGTATCTTTAATTAAACAAAATCACACTTTATAGTTTAAATAGAAAGGTCACTGCCTAGATGAGGGCTGAAAAGTGCAAGATTAAATGTTGGATGATGTTAGAGCAAAGCAGATGAGCAGCGTCTCTGCAGGAGCATTCTTAATCATTACCTGATCTCTTCCGCTCCTCCTCTATAGTCATTGTCTGGATTCTTTCATAATAGACTTCTAATTATCAAGCAAAGCTCTCTGTTGTACTCCCCTGGCTAAAAACACTCCAAAACATTGATCTTTAACAATCCCAAGTTAAAAGTGCCTATTTTATTTTGGTTTTAAAATATGTAAGCAGGCGGCACGGTGGCTTAGTGGTTAGCACGTTCGCCTCTCAGCGCTAGGGATTCCCGGTTCGAATCCCCATCTGGGTGGAGTTTCCATGTTCTCCCCGTGTCTGCGTGGGTTTCCTCCCACAGTCCAAAAACATGGATCAACTTAATTGAAATCTCAAAAATTGCCCCCTATAGAGTGTGTCTGTGTGAGTGTGTGCCCAGCGATGGATTGACGCCCTGTCCTGGGTCTATCTGCCCAGCGCCCGAGACGCTCTCCCCTGGATGGGCATGGGGAACCCCACCACAACCCTAATAGAGGATAAAGCGGGAGATAATGAATGAATGAGTGTGTATGTGTGCGTGTCTGTGTGAGTGAGTGTGTGCCCAGCGATGGATTGGTGCCCTGTCCTGGCTGTATCTGCCCAGTGCCCGAGGTGTTCTCCCCTGGATGGGCATGGGGAACCCCCCGCGACCCTAATATAGGATAAAGCGGTAGATAATGAATGAATATGTAAGCAATAATTTAATTGCTTTACATAAACAAATCAAGAAATGACTGACCATGAAAATCCTGCTCTTTTTCTGATTTTCAGCAGAGAATAAGCATCAGCGTGGTTCTCCATAATCCTCTATTCATAAATTTTACCTGTTGTTAATAATTAGGAACACTTTAGCATAAAAAAGTTTGGAATTTTTGTTTAAAGATTTTAATTAGAACTTGCAGATTGTTGGAGAATTTACATAAAATGCCATTGCACAGATGGGTTTATGAGCATAATGAAGGTGTCAGCCTGTAATATAACATCTGCTTTATCACAATAGCTCCCATCTTTAAAAGCAAAATAAAAAGGTAAAAAAAGTGTTGCTGAAAAAACTGACTAAGCTAACATTCTAAACAAAACTAACAGTCTTTTGAGAGCAAAAGGGCAACAGTACCTGCACATAACTTAAGAACTTTGTTACATGCTGTGGTCTCATTAATAATAAGGATTTATGCATGTAAATATCTTGAAATATTACAAATACGATTACTGGGATTGCTTTTAAAGCTGTACTCTTGTAGAATAACCTATTTATTATTATAACTTAATAAGCATGCACAAATATTTTTGACAGTGATTTTACTCCATAAAGCACTAAGAAAATTTAGGTTTTATTGATTTTCTGAAACAAATATATATATATATAATGTTAAGGTCCTAGGACCGAGCGAAACGGATTCGCTACTCGGAGAGACAGGTACTGGAGACGGAGGTACAAACAGTAACAGGTTTATTGAAGCACAGGATGCAGTACACGGGACGAAGAAACACACAGGGCGGTGAGTGATGACATCACAGTGGGTCGGGTTCCAATTCGAGGAGACAGCGTGAAGGGGACTTGACGGGGCGAAGGCGACAGGAGGACGAACTGCACACAGAGAACAGAACACAGAGACAGACTACAAGGCGCAGGGCACAAGGCGAGGCAAAACAAGGCAGGAACGGGAGCTCGTAGTGTCGGGGCTTAGCACAGGCGTGGCACGAGACAAACTAGCGGTGTGAGACAGGTAGTGCATGGTATAAATAGGCAAACGTGATGGGGACCAGGTGCTCGTGATTTCAGGGGCGTGAACACATAACCCAACCCACACCACGTGACCAAAACAACCGTGACATATTAGAGCTTAGTTTAATGTATTAAATATTAAATTTATTATTAATGACTTTATACAAAAGTAGTGGCATATGTAATATATTTATGATTCATGCATAGTCTCATTTTGGCTATGTATAGATTTTTATCTATCTGCCAGTCTAACACAGAAAGTGAAACTTGTCGATGAGTACTATTTGTTTTATAAATGCTCATAGATAAAAGCAGTCAGCGTTCATTAGTATAGTGCAGCTCAATCATGTATATTCAGACTGCACGGATGTGTTCAGAGCATTTGCTAAGATTAAATACAAAAGTGCTGGGTGTACATCCGACAGTGGCTACAAGGTCAGTCTACTATTGATAAATCACACAGCTGTGATTCCCTCCTGACAGCTCAAACTAACATCAAGCTGGATAGAAAAGAACAAAAGACCATCAAGCGGCCCTTTTCTTGACACATTTATTCAATCACAGCCAGATTGCTTACGACAGCAGCAGCAGCTGTTTTGTCTTCATCTTTCCCCATTTGATAAAGCATGTCAAGTCATATTTTTGTAAGCACTTCGCCTCACCCCTACTGTGAAAAAGTGACTCCCATTCAGAATATGCATTCCACATGAAGGGACCATCAAATGGGTCAGGGTTTAATGACAGGCCTCCCAAGGTCATCAGGCATCTCTTAGAAAACTGCAACAATGCAACAAGCTGAGGGTCAAAGATAAGAGTGTACTGGAGATGTCTTAGATAAATAAAAAAAAAGATAGAATTAAACAATGAGGAATAGCGACATGGCTTTTTATGAGGGCTTTTTAGCACGCTTTATGACAGTTATTTTGGGACTGCCATTTCGCCAAAAACTGAGATTAACCTTGTCCTCCTGGGACAAAGGTCACTTTTATGAATAATGCTGCCCCTGTTCATTGTTTAAGTGCTCCCAGAAATGAGATGTTTATTGCCTCCTGTAAAGTCTCAAATTAGATTGCATTTGCATTGGATTTAGGCGTGATGCTTGTTTGATCAGAATTACAGATTATTAATTTTTTTGGGTCTGAAGAAAAAATGTCTTTTTGCTATACTGCTTTTAAAAAAGCAAAATAAGTACTGATTTTGCAGAAAGCTTTTGGATGTGTATACAAACAGATGGGCAAATTATTGGCTAGTTTTATATTGTTTACCTATTTTTGCTAGCCATGTGTCATTGTGGTTTGGCATCTTAAAGGTTTAATCTGTTTTTTCTAAACTCAACCACAAAACTAGACAGATATTGCATAACCTTAAGCACTCCTGAGGAAAAGGGAAAGTTTAACCAGTGGTGAGAAGCTTTATCAAACGCATTTTATGCATTTTATTTTATCCCTAAAATATGGAGGAAAGTGTCACAATCAGGACAGGACAAAACTCATATAACATGAAAATAAACTCATAACATGAAAATAATCCTGGAACTTAAAGAAGATGGTGGGAGAAAGTGAGATAATGGTATGTTATGGTGCATTTGGGAAACACATCCACTGTCAGAATCAGGCTGAACGATCTTTCCTTTTGTTGGTGTAACAAGCCTTTAACTTTTTTTTAAGACAATTTTTTCCCAACGGTGGATTTTTGGTGCTGGACTTCTAGCAATCTCGTGCCTTTGTGTATTGCAGGTTACCAATAGGGAATAATGCAAAGGCTGGAGCCATGAGCACACAATTTCTAGTTTGCTCCTCCTTTAGGAGGTGCTGCGTCACAATGGATAGTGATGCTGACTCCCTCTTAATGGCTGGTGTTTCCACCTTCAGACATGTTGATGGGAGTTTCATTACCTATGCCGCTGACCACATGAACTTGGAGTCCCCTAAAAGAGCTGGCGGAACAGCCCACGCCCTCTGCCTTCAGGTCGTCATGTTCAGCCTCTTTAACACAAAACACAACCACGGAAACAGTCACAATAAAACAAAAGTGCAAAATCATTCAAAGCATGATTAGGAACACTACATGGCAGAAAGAAGGGTTACAGAGACAGAAATAATAACAGGAAAGATGTGGGGGCCTGGAAGGAGGAACACACACCACACATGTATCAGACAAAGGACTTGCATTTAACACTGCACTTGCACCAGAGACGGCATTTGCATCAGTAATATGTACTGAACTGGCATCAGACACATGCACTGAATCACACATGCACTAAACTGGCATCAAGCAGCACTTGCATCCAACACTGCACTCGCAATCGACACCACATTTGCATCGGACACATGCACTGAACTGGCATCAGACACATGCACTGAAATGGCTTCAGACAAACCTGCACTAACATAAGACATACACACAGCACTTGTATCCAAAACAAGCTCTGAACTGGCTTCAGACACTGTACTTGTAGGGGTAAACCTTTCTAATAAGCTGCCTCAAACAAATGAGCTAAGGTGAGGCAGGGATGCTGGAAGGTGATTAGGTCCTCAGCCCACGTTTAGCGGGTACTTGCAGAATAGAGGTAAAAAAGTACCTCATTGGTTGCATAAGTATTAGGAGAGCTATATTATCATGTTGTGACTTGTTGTTCTACAGCTTCCGAATAACTCTTAATGTTAACTTTGGAACTTTTACAAACATAGTAAACGTGGTAATTAGCAGTGTAACCATGAAAATTAACGTTGTTAATGTTCTTAAAAGAACAGACGTTATAATATATATTTATACAGTGTACTTAATTTAAACCAATTAAATATAAACCAATTAAAATATAAACTGCTCAAGTAGGCAGTTACACTTCCACCAAAAGCTATGATTTTAAATCATGAAATTAAATTATACCAAGCAGATTATTTTACAATGCTAGCTTGGTCATGAATTTGTATGAATTTACAACTGTAAAGTGAAGATGAAGATGATGGTCTTCACTCAGCTTCTGGTAATATCACTGTCTTATGAATAGGCCTCTCCAGATAAATTGGTTTGGAAACACACATTCCCTTTTTATCCAGGTTGAAATCGCTGATGCACAACTTCACCTTTCTCACTCTACCTGGATACACTTCAATGACTCTTGCCAATTTCCACAGGTTACGAGATGTAGCGTCTTCTTGCAGAAGGACGATATCATTAACCTTTGCATTTCTGCGATCCTTAATCCACTTCTGTCTTGGTTGAAGGTTCAGGAGATACTCTTTCTTCCACCGACTCCAGAAGAGATTGGCTAAGAATTGAACACGACGCCATCTCTTACGAAGATAAAGATCTTCTTTGACTATTTCCCAGGAGGTGGAGCAAGAATCGTCGACTTCATTGTTAAAAAATGATTTGGCGTAAGGAGTTCCGGACTGGATGCATCATAGACACTCTGTGGTAAGAGGTCTACTATTAACAATCGCCATGACTTCATACAGAAATGTTCGCAAGGAAGAGCAACTGTTTAAGAATAGGCATCAAAACGCCTGTAATGGTACGAATTTGCCTTTCCAAGACTCCGCCCATATCACTTGAAGCTGGGGTATTCATGATGAATTTACATCCATGGTTTTTAAGCTCTTTCTGATCCATTTCTTTTAGGGCTTCAGTAAACTCGCATTTACCTCCGACAAAGTTTGTCCCTTGATCACATCTTATCTGATGTACCATTCCACGAATAGCAATAAACGAACGCAGAGCACTGATGAAGGCATCTGTGGACAGGTCATCGAGCATCTCAATGTGTATTGCTCTAGAACACATGCAGGTGAATAACAACCCTTAACGCTTTAGCTCTACACTTTTTTTCTTTGATGTAAAATGGTCCAAAACAATCCATCCCACAATAGGTAAATGGAGGTTTTCTTGTGGCAGGTCCGCCATCATTTGTAGTTCTGGACTTCTTCTGGATTTCCTGCAACGAATGAACTTGTAGATATGGGACGATACTACTTTACTAACACCCTAGTATCCATATACCATTGGATCAGAGTGCATTCGTAGTCCTACCACGTCCCTGATGAAACACCTTTTCATGAAAATGCTTGATAAGTAATGCTGACACATGCACTTTGGAAGAATCACTGGGTGTTTGACATATGGATGTAGAGTTGCATAACTTAAGCGACCGCCTATTCTCAGAATACCTTGATTATCAAGAAATGAAGTTAATTTACGTAGTTTGTTATCCTTACTCTTCACTTGTGTTTCCTTGTATTCTCGAAGATTTTATCTCCTTTGGAAAGGAGGCTTCTTGAACCATCTTGATAATAGTCAACTCTGCTTCTCTTCTTTCCTCTAGACTGGTGTCTTTATAGGATGTCGGCTTAAGACCTTTGAATTTTTTCACATAGCGCTTGAGTCTGGCAATAGCCTTTACCAGTCTAGACCAGTCAGAGTATTTATGTAAGCGATCTAACATTGACCTTGCTATCTTTGTTTCCTTTGTCTGAACATCATGGACCAGAGCAATTTTGAGCTCTGGATCATCATTTGAAATATCTTCAATTTTGATCCTTTCACTTGGTAGTTTCTTCTGCCACAGAAGCCTTGGACCAGTAAACCAATCAGAGGATACTAGCTGCTGTACTGTGAGGCCTCTTGATGCATGGTCTGCTGGATTTTCATTGGAGGCCACGTACTTTCATTGTATGGATTCTGTACTTTGCTTAATGCGTTCCACCCGATTTGCTACAAAAACATAAAATCTTCTAGCTTCATTATTAATATACCCAAGAACCACCATAGGAGTCAGTCCAAAAGAATTCTTGTAGATAATCTATTTCTAGCTCTCTCTTAAGCATATCACTGATTCGCACGGCTACCACTGCTGCAGACAGCTCCAGTCTTGGTATAGTAGTAACCTTGATAGGGGTGACTCTTGCTTTCCCCATTACTAAGGAACAGTGTACTTCGCCGGATTTACTAATTGCTCTGAGATATGAGCATGCACCATACCCAGATACGCTAGTATCAGAAAAATGATGTTCATAGTACTGCGTTATCAAAGCTTGGTGGACGTAGAATCTTGGAATCTTAACATAAGCCAAGTTCTGTAGATCTTGAAGCCAGCGTGTCCACTGAGGTCGCAAATCATTGGGTAAAGTATCGTCCCAGCTAAGCTTGTTACAACACATTTGCTGTAAGATTTGCTTTCTGAGTAAAATGAAGAGTGCCACGAATCCAAGAGGATCATAGACTGAAGCAACTGTAGCTAACACTCCTCTCCGGGTAAGTGGTTTCTCCCTAATAACTACTTTAAACTGTAATTTATCAGAGGTCAAGCACCATTGTACTCCAAGAGCACTTTCTATTTGCGATTCTCCTAATGTCATATCCTTGGTTGTAGCAGCTTCACCACATTCCTTCTTAGGAATGGAGTCAAGGACTTCCCTATTATTGGAAACAAACTTGTGAAATCGTAGGTTGCCTGTGCTGCAAAGCTCTCTGGCTTCTTTTACCAGCTGGATTGCTTGACGTAGATGTCATGCTTAACAGGCCATTATCAACGTAAAAATTCTGTTGTATGAACTTGATGGCGTCATCACTAAAGCGTCCCTGTCCTTCCGTGGCGATATGCTTGAGTCCATAGTTGGCACACCCAGGTGATGAGGCTGCACCAAACAAATGGACCTTCATTCAATAGGTGGAAGGTTGAACTTCAAGATTCCCATTCTCCCACCAAAGGAATCGAAGATAATCTTGGTCTTCTGTCTTCATATGGAACTGGTGAAACATGCGTTCTATGTCACACACGATTGCAATCGGACCTCTTCGGAAGCGAAACAAAACTCCCATCAAGGTATTCATTAGATCTGGACCAGTTAAAAGATGATCATTGAGAGGTTCCTTGGAACTTGGCAGAACAGTCAAAGATGACGCGTATTTTTCCCAGCTTCTTTGGATGATAGACTCCATGATGCAGGATGTTCCACGCTGGAGTTTTTTGGATATCTTCTATTGGGACCTTTTCTGCGTCTCCACGAAGACTGATATTGTTCATGAAGGCCTTGTAGTCTTTCTTGTATTGCTCATTTCTCTTTAGCTTTCTTTCAAGACACTTAAGACGGTGGATGGCACACACCTTATTATTAGGTAGCTGGGGCCTGTCTTCCATTTCATAATGACCCTCACAATTGAGTGTGATGCCTTCTTTCAGCTTCTTCAGAAATCTGTTATCTTCTTGAGAAATACGATTAGCTTCAGAAGCTCTTTCAACAAAATCAAATTCCAGAGCCTTGATGACATCTACAGGAGTAATGATTTCCTTGATCTGTGTTCTGTAGACATAATACACATCACTTGTAAGATTTGAGGAAGAATAAAGATCTGGTACCACTTTCTTCACTACCACTTGGTGGCTTACTCCCATACCATCTCCATAATTGAGACATGGATTACCACAGTCTACCACACTCCATCCCAGATCCGTTTGCTGTGCAAAGGGATGGTTTCTTTCACCAGACACTATTCGTTTTGGTAGTAAAGCCTGAGGACAGTTGCTGCCTATTAAAAGGCCAACTTTACAGCTTTGCAATATGTTCCAGATGAGTCCATAACCTTGCTGTCTCCGGTGTAGGAATATGATTTCTATTTGCCGGTATAATTTCTCGGGAATAAGTCACAGAAAGTGGTATTATCTCGTCTGAATGGAACCCTCTTACTTGTAAACCGGTCAGCTTCTTGCAGGACACAATGCTATTTGTTGAAGATAGCGTGGTAATACTCAGCTGAACTTAGCAGTGTAACCATGGAAATTAACGTTGTCAATGTTCTTAAAAGAACAGACGTTATAAAATATACTTTTTGCTCTTTGGGGGTTTAAAGGCTTTTCATTCTGTAAAGCTGCTTTGTGACAATGCACTGTTGTAAAAAGCGCTATATAAATAAATAACTTGAACTTGAACTTACGTTGAGTGCTTTTGCAGTCTCCTCAAGTATAAATGTTGTATCACTCTGTGTATCAAGTGTGTACACAAGAACTTTACGATTTGGCTCAGCAGCAGCAGAAACCCACACCGAAATTATTGTAGATGTATGGGTGTGGCTGCCAATCTGGATGACCTTATGTACTATGGCTTCACATGTACTTGTAGATGTACTTGGTTGATCTTGTGGTTGTTTTGGCCTTTCATCCTTTGGCTTGTTTTTGTGTTTTGCTCCATCAGACTTTACTACTCGCGTTCTTTCTTGCTTGTGTTCGATTATTAGCACGATTATCATGAAGGCAAGTTGGATGACCTTTCTCGCAGGTCTTGCAGATATTCCTTTCACCGCAGTTCTTGGAACAATGACCCAATTTCAAGCAACCAAAGCACAACCTTTTCTCCTGGACAAACTTGATTCTTTCTGTGATTGCCATAAGTTTATGAAGAAGACAATCTGGTAAACTGTGTCCTGCCTTCTCACAGAAAACATAGTCTTTGACATTGGAATTCTCATCTGAATTCGTTATTAAAGCATTTGCTCTTGGACTTCTATTACTTATACCCTTAATCTTCTCTCCTTTACGTGGATTTGGTGTATGGAAAAATATCATTGGGTTACAAACGATTTTGGCTTTACGTGTTAGAAACTGGACAAACTGGCTGAAGCTTGGAAATTCGACCCTGTTCTTGTATTTCTATGACTTTCCGTTTCCATCCCAAGATCAATCAATCTGGAAGTTTAGAAAGTATCTTTCTGTTCTCTTTCTGTTCTCGCTGAAATTGGTAAGCACTTCGAGATCTTCAATTTGAGACATTGCAGACTCACACTATGAAGGAAGTCAACCAGTTCTTACAGTTCCATATTATCCTTGGTACTTATTTTGGGCCATGCTTCGATCTTATCTCTGTATGCTTAGGCAAGGACGAATGAACTTCCATAACGTTCTTCAAGGATGCGCCATGCATCAAAATAAGCTGACTCAATCCCATGCAGGAAGTAACTCTCTATGGCCTTCTTCGCATTTCCACCCACATATTTTCGTAGATAATATATCTTTTCTTCATCTGGTATGTTCTTTCTGTCTATAAGCGTCTGAAAGTGTTCGATACAAACGTTCACTTTGTTCATATACTTGCTGCCGTGCCTTAGCAGCTTTCAGTTCTTTAATCATCTCCAGACATGCTATTTCTCTGCGCTTGGCTTCTAGCACTCTTTGTCTCTCTACAATTTCAGCTTCCTGTTTAGCCTTTAGCCTGGCTTGTTCAGCCTTTAGCTGGGCAGCTTCAACTTCCAGCTTCTGCAATTCTTTTATATGATGTTCTTGCTCTAGCATTACTTTCAAGCTGGCTTCTTTGGCAGCAACTTCGGCAGCTGCACTCCTTTTACTAGCAGAAGATCGATGGGAATAATTTGAATTCTTGCTGCTTCGAAGGCAAATGCTGCTCTTGGCTGACCTTGGCTCTTCAAGACCATGTTCTTGAACATTCGTCGCTTCTGTGTCACTGATTGACAGTTGTCGATTCTACGACGTTTATCTTGATCAGGAACACTGATTCGTCTTAGCTCGTCATAGATAGCATTACATTTTTTTGAGGCATCTCTACCTTGGTAACATTTTCATTCAACAAGTTGGCTGAACACTGTCCACCTAAATTTTGGTTGACTGACTTCCTTCCACTTCTTCCTTTCTTCCACTTCTTGTAGCACACACTGAAGGGACGTTCAATTCTTTTCACTTGTTAGTCGTGTAGTGCTTGACCCTTCTCCGTCATCTTGCGGACTCTTTGGTCTCTTTGTGGCTCTTGTTCAGGAATTGAATCAGGACCTTTTGGACAGTCAGTCACTTGCGAATGACTGGGAATCACATGGGACTGCGGCTCATGCTGACACGCATTCACAAGTGACTGACTGTCCAAAATGTCCTGATTCAATTCCTGATTCAGGAATTGAATCAGGACCTTTTGGACAGTCAGTCACTTGTGAATGCATGTCAGCATGGGACTGCGGCTCATCCTTGACACTTGAAGTTGTCTCTACGAGCGTTTAGCTCTGATCACTATTCGTATCACTATGACTATTCGACATATTCTATCTGCAGGATTCCTCAGGTAGTGAAGCAGTGAGTTCTTACTCTGCTGTTTCCTAAAGCATTGAGTTCTTACTTTGCTGTTTTTAAAGCATTGAGTTCTTACTTTTCCATGAGTTCTTACTGTAGCTCCCTCAGATTCAAAGTCGACAGCACAAATATTCTTGCCAATACTGATTAGGTTTATTCTTGAGTTTGCACCTTAACTTTACACCCAACCGTAAGAACTGTAACATAAATCAAATAAACAAATATACAATGAGAGATTTCACATTGTAAACTATTTATCTTAAGAATGATCCTTTTTTGGTTTTACCACACCAATTAAAATATGAACTGCTCAAGTAGGCAGTTACACTAAGTCTTCAGCAGGCGGTTTTTCAGCGACAAGGTTCGAGCAGAGCACTGCTCACCAAGAGGCAGGAATACCTTCTGCACAGTTTTAAATGTGTATCTCCATTCTTTAGGGTATTCAATATTTAGAAGATAAAGAAGGCCAAATAGTACCATAAATGCTGTGGGAAAATCAGCAAGCCCTTCCAGAGCAAGAGTGTCCTCTAGCACAACAGCAACCTTCCCAGCATGGTCTCTCTCATCTGTGGTATCAGATACCTCCAGTATGGCCATTTTGATTCCTCCAAAATGGGACAAATCCATTTTCTGGACAAGGGAAAAAAAATTATATATATATATACATTCATTCATTCATTATCTTCCGCTTATCCTCTATTAGGGTCGCGGTGGGGTTCCCCATGCCCATCCAGGGGAGAACGTCTCGGGCGCTGGGCAGACAGACCCAGGACAGGGCGCCAATCCATCGCTGGGCACACACTCACTCACACAGACACACTCTATAGGGGGCAATTTTGAGAATTCAATTAACTTGTTCCATGTTTTTGGACTGTGGGAGGAAACCCGAGAACCCGGAGGAAACCCCCCCCCCCCCCCCCCCCCCCCCCCCCCCCCCCCCCCCCCCCCCCCCCCCCCCCCCCCCCCCCCCCCCCCCCCCCCCCCCCCCCCCCCCCCCCCCCCCCCCCCACTAAGCCACCGTGCCGCCCCTATATATATATATATATATATATATATATATATATATATATATATATATATAAATGGAAAATGAAGAAATCCTTTACTCAGGGGCAAAAGTTTGTGCTGTTAACAATCTAGAACAACCACCAGCCTGGCTACAGATCTTGTTAGAGCAACAAACCAAACAGCTACAGCAAATGTTGTCCCCAGTATTAATTCAGACAGCTGTCAAAGATATTCAAACACCTTGGCTGAAGCAGCCTGATGGGAATGATCAGTCACATACTGTATCAAGTTCATCACCTATCTTAATCGAACATGCTAGGGAGGTGCTTCCCACCATTCCATCAAGCCTCCCTGATTTTTCCCCAGAATTAGAAGTGACCCGGCAGCGCTCTCGCACATCAGCCCCTGTAAGACAATGGAATGTGGACGCGTCTTTAGAGCCAGTGGTGCGTAGACGTTCTACTGACAGGAGAGGTGGTGGTCTGGCACCCATGGCTCCAATATCTACAAACAGTGCCAACCCTCAGTTCCCAGTCCACAACAGAGATATGGGCATGCACTACGATAATAGCCATAATTGCAACCATGCAGAACCACGCTACTCCACATGCTGTGCCAGCTCAAAGAGCCTTGCAGCATTCAAACGAAAGGACGACTGGGCTTCCTTCTTTATTCCCTTCGAAAGAATGGCTCAGAGACAAAATTGGACAAGTACTGAAAGATTGGATAGACTACATGAGAGGCTGAGAGGGTCGGCTATACGGTTCGTGTGCTCGCTGCCTGAGCACGTCAGAGAAGATTATGCCCTCCTAACGGAGCAGCTGGCACAAAGGTATGGCTACACAGATCCACTAAACACGCCGTCGTTTAAATGAACTACGACAACAGAAGGAATCTACAGCTGAGTTTGCGGAGGAGATTCGTCGGCTGGTCACCTTAGCATATCCAGGAGTGGATCTTCAACTGCAGGACCAACTGGCGGCTGACGCGTTTCTTCGGGGCCTTTGCAACCAGCGAATTGCATATGAGGTAATGAACAAAGATCCACCCACACTGACGGAAGCCCAAAAATTGGTAGAAGCACACGAACATAATTTTAAAGCAACACTTGGCTGAGATAGGAGGCTAAGGGGAAAAGTCAGACGTATCTCCTGGGCAGATGAACACGCTGGAACAGAAAGTTCTAACTCACTCAATGCACAGGCATCACAAAGGACCACATATGCTACAGTGGACCAACTGAAGCTGCTGGTAGAGAAGGTGGAAAAACTTCAAGCTACTGTTGACATGTTAGCCCATAAAGTGTCAGCTGGAGAGGAACCTCCCCCACGTCCAGAAGCAAGGACAGAACAACAGCGTGGGAGAACTTTTGTGCACAAGATAGGAGGTCCCAACCACCTGAACACTTGACGATTACCAAGCCCATCCACCATCAATAAAGGTGCATGTTTCCAGTGTGGAGAGTCTGGCCACTTTAAAAGGCAGTGTTCCCGGTCTCCTAGCCCAAAGCCGCAGGAAAACTAGAATCGGTACTCCGAGCAGCCATAATGATAGTATTATCCCAAATAAAAACAGACCCCTTAACCCATCTGTAGTCACAGTCGGCAGAGCCACCAGTGAAGGACCCAGCCTACAAATTCCCATCCAGGTAAATCATTTAACCATCATGTGCATTGTTGATACTGGAGCTGAAGCCAATGTGATGTCCAGCGAAGTGTTTAAGCAGCTCAACTTAGAAAGCCAGCCAGAGAATAAGAGAGCCTGCTTGTGGAATGGAAAACACACTGGAAAGACAATGGGTGTATTCGATGGCTATAAAGTGACACTGAAGGTCGGCAGTAAAGAGTGGGACTGGATCGTGTACATAGACCCCATTCAGGACCCTCTCCTCCTGGGACTGGACTTCATGATTAAAACTAATGTGATCATACAAAGAGGGCCCAAAGTCTTCATTGGAGGCGAGCTTGTGCCCAGCTATGTTAGAGGTGGACCCGAGGGAGGCTATGTAATATCCTGGGTGTTGTTAAAAAGAACACTCACCCTTCCTCCGCAGAGTGAGTGTGATACCTGGGGTGTCAAAGAACACCCACATCCTGAGAGAACAGCGGTCCTGGAGCCAGTTGGCCTTGCTGATGGTGTTTCCTCGGGAAATATACTTGTGAACATGGAGCCAAAGGTGTTGTGAAAAAAATACACACAAAATCATAAGAATAATAGTGGCAACAATCACCTGCATTTCAGACCCTGGCTCTCTGAGACAAGGATATTTCTGAACCAAGGTTACTGCTACACTCTCAAATTCAGAATCTGTAGGATAAGCTTTGAAAGAATAAATGGCTTGTGCTACCTTGTCCAGTATTTCCATTTTTATCTCACGGCCCACACCTAATGTGTCTTTACTCTTTTTAAAAGCTTCATTTCCTTTCTAGAGTCGAAATTCAATATCAAATGAAAAGTAAGGTATGGGAAATTTTGCTGGCCACTGCTCTGCCCACTGACAAGAGCTGGATGAGGATGATGAAGACTGACTTGCTGTATCTAATGTGAAGTCTGACAGTTTCATTTCCATCTTGTTCTGGTACCAGGCTTTGTTCTGGTGTGATGAAAACGTCCCAAAAAACTTTCAATGTTGCTTTGTCAGCAGGCAGTTCACTTATATCCACCAGATTGCAAAGATGGTTGTTAAAATCAGGATCTTTATTCTGCGGAGAGAAACTACAATCTAGCTGCAGTCTTTCACAAAGGATGTCTTTAAGCTCCTCTAATGTCGATAGAGTTTGAGAAACTTACACTTTTCTTATATTATCTGGCCCTAGGATCACTTGAAGTAACATTGTTGCAAATGTTGCTGTAAAAAAATGCAAAATAAAAAGAAAGGGGGAAAAATTAACATTCAACTTGTTCCAGTAAATCTTTTAAGTGACACAAGCAATCTTCCTCCAATATGGTAATCTGTAAGAGGGTAGTAGTATTTAAGTTCTAAACAACTGCTATATCTGCAAATGTACTCTCAACAACTTCATAAACTCGAAGATGTTCAATGTACTATGAACATTGCTTTTTAACAATAAATGTAAAATTATTATCCACAATCAGAATGTTAACAATTTTGCAAAACTCTGGTAAACCAGAACAGTATCCTACGGACAAAAACATGCTTTTTTAATAAGTGGTCCCATGAAAGCAAACAGTAGTTGCAAGGGATACTATGTTTTTATTCTTATACTCTCATTCTCAATTGCACTTCTCAGTCTTTGATCAATTGGAAAATTTTCACTTTGTCAACACACAATGGGTTTAAAAAAATGTGGTGAATCTAGGACATATGCCTCCATGAGTTGATGTTTATTTGCCAATGTTTGTAAGATGTTTTTGAAATTGCATGAGTCATGTACAACCTTCTTGAAAAGCTATGTTTTGACTCAAACCTCATAGTCCACTTATCAATTAAAGGGCCAAAGCAACAAATTAGATGAGGGTAATGCTCAATGAAATAGTGTTTCGGTTTAAGTTTCTTATTTGGAAAAACATCTTTTAGCATTTGTCGATGGTCAGAAATTTTGGTCTCTAAATAGTACAGGATTTCCTCTAAAAATTTAGGATAAAAGTAGGATAAGTGCTTACTAAGGACACACTCTGCCTTTACGTCATTGACACATGAAACATCCTGATTTTTGTTAAGCTCAACAACAAACTGGTCATGCAACTCTGGTGTCCTCAACTGGAATTTTCCTTTACATACTTCTGTACTCTGAAACTCATGAAGAGAAGCCAAACAAAATTTGTCCACTCTGTAACTTCCCTGGAAACCTGCAAGACTATGTGCACCAAGATTATCAGCTGACACAGTTAAGACAGTTCCTATAATTTTATAATCAAGCTTTTCAATAAACAGCCCCTCCTGTTTTAGAACCTTCAGATCACTGGTAAGTGGGTGAAAAAAAACTTCATACCCAAATTGCTTTACATCAACACTCTTGCCTAGCAGCGCCAACTGATTTGTATGGAGACCACTTCGAAATTCTGGAGGCCAGTTAAGAATAACCCAGTATACAGCTGTTATTTTATGTTTCTTTCGAGATGTTCCAAGTGGATTGGCGATCTCAAAATCATCAATGTACAGCCCAACATTGTATGCTCTTGGCCACCTAGAAGCTTGTTACCTTTATAATAATGTCTATCTGAAAATGACTGCTAGCAGTCTGGTATAGACAATCTAGTACTCAGTGTGTTCTCCAAAATATCTGATCGAGCTCTTTAAAACTTTAAAAAATGGAACATAAACAAATGACTTTCTCATTACTCTGCTAAATGCATATTCAATGTGCTGAACAACAGCAAAATTGTCTTGAAATTAAGTTGTTCTTCTATGATCAGTGGCAAGGGGTCCTGTTCCAGATGTTTTTAAAAAAGGATTTGATTTGTGAATAGCCTCTGAAATTTCTTTAAGAGCTATCAAGCTAACATCACAATAGTGTTTTTTAAAAACACATTTAATTATTTTGACTGTGTTCGAGTTAGAAAGGGATACAACATCATTTAGATTTTCAATAATCTGCTGTGTGGCATGCCTTGAAACATGCAGCACGGTCTGCATGGACAGGAACAATGCAGCAAGTCTGTGCTCAAGTAATGCAGTAAAATCTTCCACAAGAGGCAAACTTGACTCAATATTACTGCTGCAGGTAGAAGTAACACTTTCATGACTGTCTACTGCAGTTGAGCAAGGTCTGTTTACAGTTCCTCCTGCACTCCATACTGATATTTTAAAATGCTTTAAAGTCTGTGTTTTATGGTTCCTGTTTCTATGAACTCTAAAAGTTGAGAGGATGTGGGTCTCAAATCTGCAGTTAGAAAATGGGCATTTTGCTATTTCACGATTCGTAAAATGAGTACTTTGGTGCATGAAAAATGTTTTTTCATCACAGATATCTTTAAATTCACATGTTTCATAATTCAGTGTGGCATAGTGTGGTTGTTCACGTTTAGAATGTGATCTACTTAGATGTGTTTTTAAGGCACCCACTGTGCGGAATGTACACACACAGTCTAAATACAGGCACTGCAGTGTTCTGTTACATAAGTGCAGATACCAGTGCTTTAGTCTGTAATGCTTTATAAGTTGATCTTGATTTAGAGTGGAAAACTTGCAATATCGACACTCAAACATTTCTATTGCTACTAGTGTACAAAGATTTTTAATCTCACGTTAGAATCAATTCTCTGTAAAGTTATGAATTACCTTTGAAGATTGAGAATTTCTCTTATATTCTGCAAAACAAAAGAAAGGTTGATTAGTCAAGTCAAAAGCAAGTACAAGTTTAATATACAGTAATTGTTAAAAAGGGTGTTAGATGCTTACTAATAACTGTATTTTTATCTTATTGAAACAGCACTATGTTGTAAGTCTTTTAAAATGTTAAAAGAGCTTTATACAGCTTTATAGAACCAGAAAAAAAAACTGTCATTACAGTGCAATTACAAATTCACGAAAAGTCTCCAAATCATCAAAGTCTACGTAATTCAGCTACAAAACATGCAACACTATTAAGCACGCTAACATAGAAACACAAATTTTAAGCACTTTGGAGGAAAAATTATGAACCGCCAATTTTATTTCTGTCAGGTAACTGCAGATGAAAAAAAAGCTTTAGTAAGCAGGGTGAACAATTTTTCCGCCAATACACTCCTGGGCCTCACGCTTAAATTATTCGCTTGCCTGTCTGAAGAGCACACAAATTAAGACAAAATGATATGAAATATTTTGACTCATAAATAAGCTTTGTTTGCCATTGTTCGTTCTTGTGACATGACATGTCTTATTTAATGCAACATATATGCATTTTTGGTTTAAAAATCAATATGTGATCAATACTTTTAACAGTATTGATCACATATTGATTTTTGAAATAAAAATGCATCTCTCGTCTCCAATTCACTGCCTCGCCTTGTTTTTGCCTCGACCTGATTTCGCCTTGTTCCATTGCACCTCGTCTCATTTGTTCTGTGTTTTCTATGTATTGCAGTGCACCATTTTTTTTTAGCCACACTCCACCCTGTGCGTCCTGCGGATTGGAACACAGGCCCGCTGACGTCTGATGCTGACTACGCCGTGACGGCAGCCCCCAGCTCCGCAGTCCCTGTGTTCATCCACCTAAGTACTGTTTTCCCTTGTGTGTGGCTAACTAAACTTTTTGTTGGCAACAAATCTCCGCCTACAGACTACGTCGTTCGAAGTAGCGGATCCAACCCACTCCGACTGGTCTCTGTATCGTAACATTACCATCTAGCCATAATGGATCCCTCGGATCGACTCATCTGTGGGGCGCAGCCAGCATCTTCTCCTTCTACCAGACGGCCGGCCGACCCTCGCTTCGAGCGTTTCTTACACCTCCAGGAGGGATTGGTGGACACGATCGGAAAGCTCTCCTTCCAACTTCAGACTGTGCTCGCTTCTCTGCCCGCATCGCCTACTGCTCGAGGACCTGCGGGGGCGCCCACGTACTCCGCTTACCAGGTACTGGATCCGTCTCCCACATTGGCGATGCATTCAGACGAGGCACGTTCCTTGTGGAGCGGCCCGACGTACCAGTAAAGAGGCCCAAGGTTCCAGTGGAGCGGCCCGTGGTTCCAGTGAAGCGGCCCGTGGTTCCAGTGGACTTGTGGCCCCCTGCTCCGTGTCAGTTGCCCCCCGCTCCATGTCAGTTGCCCCCCGCTCCGTGTCAGTTGCCCCCACTCTGTGTCAGTTGCCCCCTCTCCGTATCAGTTGCCCTCTGTAGTCCCACCAGCGCCAGAGCCCGCTGCCGCCCTGAATTGGCATCCCCGCTGTCTCCGCGCCCTGAAAGGGCCCCTGCGTCGCCGTCGCACTCCGAAACGACCTCATCTGCGCCACCGTCGCGCCCGGAAACAGTCTCGTTGCCTCGGCATCCTGATTTGGCCCCCGCGGTCTTCTAAACTCCATGGGACCGTCAGCACGCACCTCGGCCCACCTTGTACCCCGCTGGTGCTGACCCACAGGGTCCGGGGCCCCCTAGTGTCCTATCCTTTGGGATCTCCACTGTAGGCTCCCTAACTAGCCTTTTAGGGTGTCAGGAGGCACCCATTGAGGGGGAGGTAATGTTAGGGTCTGTCACGGAGGGTGTTGCTTCCTGGGTAGATCCGCACCTCATTAGTCTGGTCTCCACGCCCCTGTAATGTCATGTTTTGCTATTGTCACGTGGTGCGGGTTGGTCTTTATGGTTTTGTTATTGTCACATAGTCTGGGTTGGTCTGGTTGTTCATGCCCCGTAATTATGCGCACCTGGATTCCCCTATCACTGTTCCCTATTTAAGCAGCTCACTCCCGTCCCTTGGAGCTAGATGGTCTTGGTTTGGCCACATGACCTTGCTACGCCTCATCCACTCTGGCCCTCATCTCTCATCGCCGATTCACTGCCTCGCCTTGTTTTTGCCTCACCCTGTTTTCGCCTCGTTCCGTTGCACCTCGTCTCGTTTGTTCTGTATTTTGTGTTCTATGTATTGCAGTGCACCATCCTGCCGCTGTTGCCGTTTTTTCAGCCACACTTCACCCTGTGTGTCCTGGGGATTGGAACACGGCCCCGCTGACGTCTGACGCCGACTACTCCGTGACGTCAGCCCCTAGATCCGCAGTCCCTGTGTTCATTCCCCTAAGTACTGTTTTCCCTTGTGTGTGGCTAAATAAACTTTTTGTTGGCAACAATTCTCCGCCTACAGACTACGTCATTCCGAGTAGGGGATCCAACCCACTCCGACCGGTTTCTGTATCGTAACACTTCATGAACGTTATTAGTTAGAAGATGGCGATTCAGCTGATTGAACACAATTTTTTTTAGGATTTTAGAGACAAAAAGAAGGTTTGATATTGGTCTATAGTTGGACAGTATTAGAGGACCTAAATTAGGTTTTTTTAAGTAATGGTTTAATGACTGCATACTTCAGATTTTTGGGGACATAGCCTATTTTAAGTGATGAATTTATAATGTTTATAAAAGGCTCTGTAATATTTGGTAGGAGGTCTTTAAGGAGGTTTGTAGGTATTGGGTCTAACAGACATGATGTTGTCTTTGAT
This sequence comes from Corydoras maculifer, assembly GCA_019802435.1. Lineage (NCBI taxonomy): Eukaryota > Metazoa > Chordata > Actinopteri > Siluriformes > Callichthyidae > Corydoras > Corydoras maculifer. The sequence goes on from JAFMOD010001174.1 coordinate 44,270, forward strand.
TATGTAGACATAATCAAAGACATTTAATTAAGACATTTAATTAAGACAAGCTCTTTTTTAGATATGGTGTTAAAGGTATTTAACACTTATACTATATTATTTTCTCTACCACTAGATTTTTCAGAGATCATTGAGGGTTGACTATTGATTATGCTACACGATGCATTGGATGATTTAAGTCTTATGTTTTTAATTTTATCACTAAAGAAATTCATGAAATCATTGCTGCTGAACTGTGAGTGAATCTGTGAATCCGATTCAGTAGCACTTCGAGTTAATTTGGCAATGGTACTAAAGAGGAATCTTTGGTTGTTTTTGTTGTTCTCTATGTCTTGTATGTTCTCTGTTCAGAATAATATTTAGTCTTCGCTGCATTGAGTGCATATTTGTACTTAGTCATACTGTCCTTCCATGCAATCCTAAATATCTCTAATTTAGTTTGTCTCCATTTACGCTCCATGGTTCTAGTGGTTTGTTTTAGAGCGTGTTTTTGATCATTAAACCATGGAACGAGTCTTTTATCTTTAATCCCCTATCTTTAAAAGTGGAGCGACACTGTCTAAGGTTGAAGAAAACACATGTTTGAGGTATTCAGCTGTGTTTTCAACTTTATCAGGTCCTGATGCTGGTTTAATGTTTAATTTTGGTAAATATTGTAGGAATGACGCATCAGTAGAGGGAATGATTGTATGCTTCAAATCATATCATGGTTTAATGACTGGATCAATATCAATTTCTAAATCGTAGGTTATCAAATAGTGATCAAAAATGACCTCACTTAGTGGAACAATAGTTAAATTATTAATGTTAATGCCATGTGATAAAACTAAGTCTTATGTATGTTTTGAGCAACTCCCATGGAATTCAGGATAGAGTTAAAGGCTAATTTAAATGAGTCTAGTGGGTTTTCAAAGTGATCATTAAAGTGACCGACTATTAAGGCCTTGTCTGATTAGATTACTATGTTAGAAAGAAATTCATCAAATTCTTTAATAAACTCTGTATATGGGCCGGGAGGGCGGTATACGGTAATAACTTGCATTAGATTGTATTTATTCTTCAATGAAGATGAGTTGCTTATGTTGAGTACAAAAGCTTAGAAGGATTTTGACTCATACTTATTACTAAGTGTTACATTTATGTTTTCTTTATAAATCGTAGCCACTCCACCACCAAGACGTGGATTATGAGCATAAGTATAACCAGGTGGCATCATTTAATGCTAAGTATTCATTGGCTCTAATCCAGGTCTCTGTAAGACAAAAGACATTTAGGAAGTTATCAGTAATTATTTCTTGAACTAGAGCTGATTTTGATGAAAGTGACCTAATGTTTAATAACCTAAGTTTTAACTTAGAAGTGTTTCTGACATTACTTGAGATTGTATTGATATTAATAAGATTTTTTTGGCACACTTTTTGGACTCTTTTTGTTTTTTGCACACTGCGATACTTGATAACTGTCTTAATGGCATGGGACCTAGTTATTGTGGGTGACGACTCCTGGCAGTTCGCAGGCAGTTGGTTAGGCCATTCTGTCTACTGCCTGGCCTTGGATCTGAATTGTCAATTTTTATTTCTATCTGAAGAAAAAACCCTATCGGCTATGTTATGTGACATGAGCGCAGCACCCTCCCGGGAAGGAGGAATGCCGTCCCATTTCAAAAGGCCAGGCCTTCCCTCAAAATTAGACCAATTATCAATAAAGGTAATATTGTTTTATGAGCACCACTTAGACATCCAGCAATTCAGCGACCATAACCTGCTGTAGGTTTTGCCGCCATGCCTAATTGGTAGGGGACCAGAGACAACTACTTCATCAGATATCATTGCAGCAGTTCCACACACCTCTTTAACATTAGCCTTAGTAACCTCTGACTGCTTGAGGCGAACGTCATTAGTGCCAACGTGGATAACTATTGTAGAAAATTAGTGTTTAGCATTAGCCAGCACTTTGAGGTTCGCCCTGATGTCTGGAGCCCTGGCCCCCGGGATGCACCGGATTATGGTTGCTGGGGTCTCTAAGGGGGTAGCTATTCGCACGTGTCTGAGCTGGGAGTCACCAATAACCAGAGCACTTTTAGCAACCGGTCTCTCAGTGGGTGAGTCACTGAGCGGGGAAAACCAATTGAACACGTGGATCCTAGAAGAGTGATGCTCAGTTCTACGTGTATGTCGCCTGGTCGTCACCCACTCGCCCTGCTGCGAAAGCTCTAAAGCCAGAGATTTAGGACCTGATCCTGTAGCATTCGGGCTGGCTAAACTGGTCCCTGACACATCTTCTCTAACATGACCCTGTTCTAAAACGCGAATGCGCTTTTCTAGCACTGAAATCTTCTCCGTCAGACTAATAACTATGCTACATTTTTCACAGGCTGAATTATCAGTAGTGAAGGAGGAAGACTGTCTATACATACTACACTGAGGGCACGCAACCAGTGGGGAAAGTGCCATTTTAAAGTTTATATATAAATGAAGAAGTAAACTTAGCTTCGGGTGGGCAGAGATGTAAAGTTAGTTCCCCCTGTTACAGCTGATGATGAAACAAAGCAGCGGCAACAGCTGGTGGAGATCCAACTCTTGTAGATCTGGCTGTATTAGCGTCAGATGGAGGTTGAGTCCTGGAGGTTCTCACAATGCGGTGTGTGAAGATCAGCGTCAAGTCCAATAAAATCCGATTCGAAAATTCGAACAGATGAATCCGGCGACAAAGATCAGAAGATGGCTCTTTTATAAATATAGGCTATTATTTATAAAAAAAAATGGGTAATAAATGCAGCAGTGTTGGCAGCAAACGACTGCGATAGTAAGCAGAAAGTGCTGGCTTTAGCGGCTAAAAATGCTAGCAACAACAATAAAGAGTAGTGTGGGACAAAAAGCGGAATAAATGCTATGTAGTAACGATGAAGTAGCTGAATAGTCAAGAGAAAGTAAAAAAGTAACTAAATGTAAATGTTCTTCTGTTCTTAATTGAGTTAATTAACTTTCATTCATGGTCATTTAAGTTAATTAGCTCTTTCTTTTCATTGATTTGCTTTGTGCACGTGGTCGGGTGTTGGTTGTATTTATTTCCAGTGTTCCCCTTCCTCCCGCACAGCCCACCCACAAGGGGCCGCACGCCGTCCAGCCCGCCCACAAGGGGCCGCGCCCAGCCCAGCCCAGCCCGCCCACAAGGGGCCGCACGCCGCCCAGCCCGTCCACCAAGGGCCGCACGCCGCCCAGCCCGTCCACCAGGGGCCGCACGCCGCCCAGCCCGTCCACCAAGGGCCGCATGCCGCCCATCCTGAGCACCAGGGGCCGCACGCCGCCAACTCAGGCACCAGGGGCCGCACGCCGCCCAGACCGAGCACCAGGGGCCGCTCGCCGCCCAGCCCATCCACAAGGGGCCGCACACCGCCCAGTCCAAGCACCAGGGGCCACCCGCCTCCCAGCCCGAGGGCGTCCACCGGACCACGCAGCATGGGGGCAATTCCCACGCCTCGTCCGCAGAGGGCGCCCACCTCGACATGCAGCCAGAGGGCAAACCCCACGCCTCATCCGCAGAGGGCGCCCACCGAACCGCACAGCCAGTGGGTGTTCTTCACGCCTCCCCCGCAGAGGGCATCTACCGTGTCACGCAGCCAGTGGGCGCAGCCAGGACCTTAACCTGGTCCATGGTCCATTCTCCTGGTCCATTCTTCTCGAGTGAGCTATACCCATAAAGGTTAGTAAAAGTAGACATTTAAAATTGGCTGACGGTCTTTTACATTACTTTTTTAATAAACAATTATTCTCTGGGACTGATCTCACCCCCCCCCAACCAGAATAAGTTGTGCCTCATCTCTCTCTCACACACACACACACACACACACACACACACCCCTTTCTTCTCCACTGTGGAGTAGTTTAGTTTTCTAGAGAACAACTTAGCTGATGTACTGTATGGGTTTGAAGTCCCCCCTAGAAGTTTTGCAACAAAACTGCCCCTAGTCCACAGCCTAAAGCGTCTGTCCATGTCCATGTTTAGGCTGTGCAAAACTGGTTCAGAACGGAGACAATTTTTGATGTCTTGGAATTTCACATTCATCTGTCCATTTTACTTTATTTGGCATGTCCATCCATCCATCCATTATCTTCCGTTTGTCCGTGGTTTTAGTCACGGGGGCGACAACCAAAGTAGGGAGACACAGACCTCCCTCGCCCCAGCCACCTCCACCAGCTCAACTGGGTGAACCCCAAGGCATTCCCAGACCAGCTGAGAGATATAATCACTCCAGCGTGTCCTGTGTCTTCCTCGGGGTCTCCTCCCAGCTGGACTTGCCTGAAACGCCTCCCTAGGGAGGCGCTCAAGAGGTATCCTTATCAGATGCCTGAACCACCTCAACTGGCTCCTTTCGATGCGGAGGAGTAGCGAGTCTCTCCTGGATGACAGAGCTTCTCACTGAGCATCTCTAAGGGAGAGTCCAGCCACACTGTGGAGAAAACCCATTTCGGCCGCTTGTATTCGCAATCTTGTTCTGTCAGTCATTACCCAAAGCTCATGACCATAGGTGAGGGTTGGAACGTAGATCGACTGGTAAATCGAGAGCCTTGCCTTATGGCTTAGCTCCTTTTTCACCACAACAGACCGGTATAGGATCCGCATCACTGCTTCCCCTGTGCCGATCCCCGCGCACATTGCATCTTACCATCACTCGTGAACAAGACCCCAAGATTCTTAAACTCCTCCACTTGAGGCGACTTCTGATCCCTAACCCAGAGAGGACTCTCTACCCTTTTCTGACTGAGAAAATTTGGCATGTCCTTTTTCACTAAGTCTGCTAAAACTGATGCCCTCTTTGAAAAATTGGGAATAAAGGCATCACTGAAAAATGGTACAGGCCTGATGGTACCCAAAAAGCTGTAAGCTCTTTGACTTATGTAAAGGTTATTGTCAAGTTTCTTTGAATTGAAATGTCAGTGATTGAGAGGTACTTTGCTTTTCCCAGTCTCGCAATCAGTTCATCTGCCCTGGGTATTAGGTAAGGATCAAATGCCGAAACAGAGTTCAATTTAGAAAAATCAATACAAAATCAAAGTCCTTCATCTTTCTTTGGGACCAGGACCACCAGACTACACCACTCACTTGTTGATGGTTCAATGATAGAAAAAAAATAATATACAGTTGGTGGGAAGTAAGATAACAATAAGAATTGTGATGAACCTTTTACAAGATTCGTTTCTAAGATTTCAACATGTTGCTAATATCAGATAGCAACACCTGCAATTGGTGACCAAGAGTGGTTAGTGCTATTGTGCGTATGGGGAAACTTACATCCATCCATCCATTATCTTCCGCTTCATCCTATACTAGGTTGCGGGGGGGGGCTTCATCGTATACTAGGTTGCGGGGGGGTTTCCCATGCCCATCCAGGGGAGAACGTTTTGGGCGCTGGGCAGACACACCTAGGACAGGGCGGCAGTCTATCGCTGGGCACACACTCAATCACAGACACACACACAAAAACATATATGGTGTAATTCTGGGAATTCAATTGACCTTGATCCATATTTTTGGACTGTAGGAAGAAACCAGATAACCTGGAGGAAACCCACGTGGACACGGTGAGAACATGGAAACTTCACCCAGATTGGGATTCGAGCTGGGAATCCCTAGTGCTGAGAGGTGAACGTGCTAACCACTAAGCCACCATGCTGCCCACCATGGGAAGTTATTTTGTTTGGGTTTTTTAATTTATATATTTCTATATTTTTATATTTATATTGTACAGCCACATACAACCAAAGCTCTCAGTGGGGAAACACTGTGGTTGACAGGTCACACACATAAAATTTTACATGTTGAAGAGTCACTAGCTGAACATACAAATCAATTCATTTATTATCTAACCTATTTTTTCTAATAAGCATCATGAGGTGCAAGCATCTATATTAGCCCAGTTGTGGTGGCACCTGCAGTTAAATATGACAGACAGCGCTAAGCACATACAAGCTCAAAGTTGGTGTAAATCAATACGAAGTGGTTTCAGGTAGATCGCGATGGAGGGTTGAGAAAAAAAAGCATTTATCACGTATCAGTGCTTTTTTTTTTTTTTTACAGCACAGCACTGGTGTAAATAGATGTGCGCACAGTAAGACACTAATACCTGCTGGTCATGTGCAGAAGGTTCAAACTTCAATTCTTCATTCAACTGCCTATGAAAGTTAACTTGCTCAATTGCAAGAACAACAGGACCATTGAACTGGTCTCACATGCTAGCAAGATCCTTTGCGGATAGTCTTGAGGCACACCGGATTAGATCAAAAACTTCTGCAAGAGAAAGGAACCAGGCACTGCATTACTGTTTCATTAATTTTACAAAGGCTTTTTCCGTACAGCATGACTAACTGTGGATAAACATGCTGATGTTGGGTTACCTGCGGGGGTGCGGATAGAAACCTGGATATCCGGGGACTTCATAGAACCTAAGGGGTTTTCTCTACACCGCGCTGACAGAACCAAAGAGCTCTCCAGGAAAAGCAAGGGAGGTGGAGTATGTTTCCTGATTAATAATGCTTGGTGAGATTAGAGAAATGTACATTTTATCGAGTCTTTCTGATTGCAATCCACCTTCCATCTTTGTAGCTGACGTGCATATAGCCTTCCAGCGGGTAAATCCACTCAAAACAGTTGGTCCAGACAGCATACCTGGGAGAGTGCTTAAAGCCTGCCATAAAGAATTAGTAGGTGTTTATGCAGACATTTATAACAACTTATTCTCTCTCTCTCTTGGTTGTGCCTGCATGCTTCAAACAGGCCATTATTGTTCCAGTTCCAAAGACAGCCAGCACCACCTGTCTGAACGACTCTAGACCTAACCTCAATCAAAAGCAAATACTTTGAGAGACTGATTAGGGATATCATCTGTACCTCATTGCCTTATACATTGGACCCACTACAGTTTACATACAGGCAGAACAGATCCACTGATAATGCAATCGCCCTGACCCTGCACACGGCCCTCTCCCATCTAGACAAGAGGAGCACTTATGTGAGAATGCTGTTTGTGGACTACAGTTCAGTATTCAACACCATCGTTCCCTCTAGGCTTATGGTGAAGCTCCAGGATCTAAGTCCAAACAGTTCACTTTGCGGCTGGATTCTGAACTTCTTGACAGACCGGAGGCAGGTGATTTGAATAGGCAACATTACATCCGCCCCACTGACCCTCAACACTGGAGCCCGCTTCTGTACTTCCTGTATACCCACGACTGTACAGCCAGAGACAGCTCCAATGTCATCATCAAGTTTGCTGACGACACAACGATCATAGGGCTGATTTCCAATAACGACGAATCAGCCTACAGAGAGGAGGTTAACACCCTGGAAAACTGGTGCCCGGAGAATAACCTAAATGTCAGCAAGACCAAGGAGCTGATCGTGGACTTCAAGATTCAAGATTCAAGAAATTTTTATTATTATTTATATTACATGTGGTACATGGGACAAAAACTAAATTATGGCTCACGCACCCCGTTTAGCCTGTTCTTTTAAAGTTAGAGCTTAAATTTTAAATTTAAAGAAGAAAATGAAATACAAATACAGTATAGATATGTAATATATACAACTATGAATATATGTAATATAAAATATACAACTATTAATATAATATAGAATATTCAACTATAAATATAATATATTATTATATCCATCCATCCATTATCTTCCGCTTTATCCTATATTAGGGTTCCCCATCCCCATGCCCATCCAGGGGAGAATGTTTCGGGTGCTGGGAAGATACACACAGGACAGGGTGCCAATTTATTGTTGGGCAGACACTTACTCACTCACTCACACAGACACATACACACTCTATATGGGGCAATTTGGAGAATTCAATTGACTTGATCCATGTTTTTGGACTGTGGGAGGAAACCGGAGAACCCGCAGGAAGAAAACCCACGCGGACACGGGGAGAACATGGAAACTCCACCCAGATGGGAATTTGGACCGGGAATCCCTAGTGCTGAGAGGCAGACGTGCTAACCACTAAGCCTGTATAATTATATGTATATAATATTTTTTTTAATATATAAAATATATAAAAATACATTTAATGTAGTATACATTAGAAATATAAATATAGAGTATAAATATAGCTGCATATAAAATGTGAGATGCAGCAGTAACTATGTATATGAGTATATACGGTACATGTAAGATGAGGTAGATGATGAGGTTTTTTGGTGTCAAATGACAACGTGTTGTGGGAATGACTGTCGTTAGATGGAGTTTGTGAGTCTAACAGCTTCTGCTATGAAGGAGGCACTTTTCCTGCATCTGGAGGTGTAGATGTCTGTGGTGATGGGGAGACTGACGCCAATAGTCCTCTGTGCAGCCTTCACCACACTCTGCAGAGCTTTCCTGGGTGCAGCAGAGCAGCTTCCATGCCACACGTTAATGCTGGAACACAAGACGCTCCCCACCACACATCTGTAAAAGGCTCTCCTCAGCCGTCTGAGGAAGTAGTGCTGCTTATATGCCTTCCTGACCAAGCTGGAAGTGTTGGTGCTTCAGGCGAGGTTGTTACTCAGGTGCACACCCAAGTACCTGTAGCTGGAGACCACTTCCACTGCAGATCCCCTGACGTGTAGAGGGGTGTGGGCATATTTGCTCCTTCTGAAGTCCACAATAATCTCTTTCGTTTTCTTAATGTTGATGCAGAGGTTGTTCTTTCTGCACCAACCCTTCAGGTGTTCCACCTCCTGTCTGCAAATTGACTCATCACTGTCTGTGATGCATCCAACCACTGCTGTGTCATCTGCAAACTTCACAATATGACAGCTCAGATGGATGGGTGAGCATTCATATGTTAAACAGTGTAAACAGGAGAAGACTCAACACACAGCCCTGAGGGGAACCGATGCTGAGGGTTTTCGTGGAGGAGGTGGTGTTGTGGATCTTCACAGACTGTGGCCTGTTGGTCAGGAAGTCCAGGACCCAGTTGCAGAGGGAGGAGCTCAGTCCAAGTAGCGACAGTTCATTGGTCAGGGTCTGAGGGATCATTGTGTTGAATGCAGATGTGAAGTCCACAAAGAGCATATGGACGTAGGAGTCCTTCTACTCCAAGTGGGTGAGGGCGGTGTTTCACTTTTCCGTTGTCCACTGCCCTTTGATCTGCCACACCGATGTTCGGAGGAGCTAAAGTCTTCTGAACATAGTTTTAAGGTTATTATCAATGGTTACTGCCTTTTTTCCTAAACTGTCTTTAATTATAAAGAGTTCCTGTTATATTTCACACACTCAGTGTGTGATTGATTCCGATATGAAAATTGTTAAATTTAGGGTAATCGACGGGAGTGCAAGAAGCCGCTACACATGTTTTTTTTTTTTTTTTTCCATTCAGGAAGCAGGAGAGTGTACGCTCGCCGATCTCCATCAATGGGACTGCAGTGGAAAAGGTCAGCAGCTTCAAGTTCCTTTGTGTTTACATCAGCGTGGATCTGACGTGGACAGAACACACCACACGGGTGGTAAAGAAGGCCCAACAATGCCTCTACATTCTCAGATGACTGAGTAGGTTTTGTCTGAACCTCAGACTTTCGACAGCTGTGCCATGGAAAATGTCCTGACAAGAAGCATTACCACCTGGTATGGAAATGGTACTGCTCTCGAGCTCCACTATCGCTTCGGCTTGCTCTTTGGGGGTTTAAAGGCTTTTCATTCTGTAAAAGCTGCATTGTGACAATATACTGTTGTAAAAAGCGCTATAGAAACAAATAACTTGAATTCATGTGGAAAGTGCTTCAAGGATTCAGGGTTGATAAAAAAGATAACAATCTTTGGATTGCTGACATTTGGTAGAGGAACAAACACTACTGTCTGTGCCAGTAAAGTAAAATCAAGAATGGCCTTTGGCATGTTGGTACTGGTCAAGTTAACAAAGTTCTAGAAAAACCAGTCAATTGGTGATGAAAGAATTTTTTTGGACACTAGCAAATTTTGATAAAGTGGTTAGGTGCCCAAGAGATACCCATAGTATTGGTGTGACAGAGAATCACACCGGGGACCTTCAGGTTACAATGGTGTTTTTTCAACAATAAAAATACCCCTCAATGTACGTATAGTATATTATATATGTGAAGGTTGCACATTAGGCTCTGCCACCGTGATTGGGTAGGTGGAGAGACGGTATTGGAACAGGCACATGGCTGCTGGTACACCCACATTCACCTTATGGGGCCTCTTATTTTTGTGTTCCTGAAAGCTCTAAATGATGAATTAAAAGACAATTTGACAAGCAGTGAGGTCCCCTCACTGTTAAAAGAATGAACTGCTTTTACCATTTGCCTAGATAACAGGATAAAAAGGAGGTGCATAGAGCGAACCTTTGAGCCAAATGCCCATCCCAAACCTTTATTTCCTTCTCCAACTGCTAACCACATTCTGGTTCTCTCCAATAAATGAAATTATAAAAATTGTGAAATCTAAGCTCTCCAAGAAGGAGAAAAATGCAGCATTCATGAGGGTCGATGTTTATACTGTGGTCAATTCGGATACATGACTTACGAAGAACTACTGTTAAAAAGAGGCATGCACTCATCAATCGAATAAATAATAAAGGGTGTGTCTCCATTTTTCTTTGCAGGTTTTTTCTTTTGTTATTTTATGGCCCTTTGACTCTACTGAGAGAAAAGCCTTTGTGAATATTGTGGTGTTGTGGGTAACTATATTTTGAAGATCTGGTATGTGTTTTATTGTTCTATTGGGAATAAAATATGGGTTTATGGGTTTGCATGTTTCTAAAATAAAATTTACTGCACTTGTAAACTTTTTAATATTATTTGTCTGTTGTACAAAAATTGTCATTACAGGTGACTTTAAGGTCAGAAAAAAATATTTTGAGCATTATCAGTTTGTTAAAAATGGTCATTTCGAAATCTTCTTTGCAGCTTCTAGTATGACATCCTGAATTTGATGCTAATGCACAGCTTACTACTGAGTGCTATAGTTACAGATTGAAGAGGCAATCTGCCAAGCACAGGTTGAAATTTTTCTGGTAGCTAAACAGCTTTTATGACTGCACAGGTCCAGTTAAAGTGGTTACTTGTTGCAGAACCTTAATCCCTGTTGACATCAATGGCAATGGGTAGCTGTTCCTGACAGTAATGGCCTCGCAGCATCAATGAGCGCAAACTCTCTCTAACCATATGAAATCTGAAATTAACAAGTGCTGGGGAGACCAGGTATTGTGGGTAATTGGTCCAACAAAGAAAGAGTGTGCCATTTGGCTCAATAATGGCTTATGCTTGAATCAGTCTCATGTCAACGCAACTGCCAGAACACCTGAGTTTATGTAAAAGCCTTAGCCTTGGCTCCCTTAAGGAGCTGACCCTCTAAAATGGTGGCCAATGCCAGAGCTTTTCCCATCAGCAGAGAGATTATATAGGCCACTATATATTATAAAGAGCATTGCTGTTTAATGATCAGCTGTCACACACACACACACCCACTTCCACTGTTCCTCATACCTCACCACCACACACACCCACTGCTACACCTTCGGCGACATCCACCAATCACCATTCTCCCTCTCCAGATTATTAGATCCTGGCGCGCCTCATCAGCGGGAGCTGCTATTTAGGTAGGCCTCCTGGATCCACAAATGATTAATATTATAACTTTTTTGCAGCATTGTTTTTATAAATTGGTTGATGAAGGTATTATTTTTTCCAGGTTGTGCATTAAAGGCGGCTCAATTATTAAATTTTACATTTAACATATTTATACTATGCTTTGTGATTTCCATGAGAATAACTTTAACTTTACTAACCAAACAAGTAAATTTGAAGGTTCTTGTGGACGGAACTGACAGTGCAGTTTAACGCAGTTTAAAATAAATAAAAAATAACCCCTGCTTGTTAAATTTTTTCCATAGTATTACAGATTGGCAGAGAACGGAGGACAATCTTGGTGATAAATTTTTAATGCTAATGTGTTGTGTGACCATCATATCCTTTGAATTTGATCCACAGGCAATGAGGGTTAGACCATAGTTCATTACTTTAAGGAAAATCAACAGGATCACTTTAGCTGATAACATTACTCTTCCAGATTCCTATACCCCTTGAATAATTTACTTCTAGAATAATTACACATGCCACTTTAATCTGGATGTTTTTTTTAAAACATTTGTTTTGTTTTAAAAAGGGTGGTGGCTAAATGTTTTTAAAATACTAAAGTTTTTGTTTTGATGTACAAGAGTAATTGCAGCTCTAGCCACCACTTTCGTAAAACTGCACACATGGCTAGGTGTCACCTCTTGGTAATAAACATCGACAAAAGGGGGACATAATCTGACACAGGCTAAAGCAAACAAGGCCATCACTCCAGGGAGCTGGGTGGGGATTAAAGTTTACAAGAAAAGTCAGGAACATATATCATACATATTCAAAGTTAAAGGTTGAAAAAACGGGCAACCTGATATTTTACAGTGTGCTCCTGAAACTTCACGAGTGGTGAAGTTAATTAAAGTTTAATTGGAAGCGGTGTAAAATTCAAAATAATTAAATAAAACACACTGAGCTTAAAATTATTTGGATTTTTATGTTGATCTCATGCTACGGCGTAGGACTAACATCACAAAAGTTAATCTGGGTCATGAAAGGTATAAATAAAACATTAGTCTAAATAAACTTGAATATAAGTAATAGGTAAGTTGATTCATCAAGCCAAAAAAGCAAGAGGTTGATTACTCAACTGTAAATCCTGTACAAATTTTATTTGAATTTTTTTTATAAGTCACATAATCACAAGTTTCGCGAAGACCATAGACGAGGAACATTCTGGTAGAAGACAGGGACCGACTTCAAGAACAAGAAGATCAACTATGCTCTGTCACATACACTGCATTTTTTCATAAAAGCATACATCACAAATATTAGATTAATTGTTTAGAAATATACTGACATGCACTGGACTTGGCACAGAGGAAAAAAGAAGCTTTAAGAAACATTAAATAGACATTTCAGTAACCTCAGTCACCCGCACGTAAAAAATATGACACACGTTTTTTAGTAAAACTTTAGTAAATATGGTCACACCCTTATAGGGTGTGAAAGGGGGACTGTTGGAATTTATTGAACATAAAAATACATGAATTGCATTGCATTTGTAAGGTTTTTGTTATACTTCGTAATGCTCTTGATTTTTGTAATGACATTTATTAATTCACATAGTTTAAACAACTGCTGAGTGGCTGCAGGGAACATAGGAAATGACCAGCGTGTATAATTGTAGGAATGACCATTTGTCGAATGAGCTTGAGAAAGAGTTAGAATGTCTGGTGGCAGGGTGACCTGTGAAAATATAGACTTAGGGACAGGTAGCATTTGTTAAATGTATTAGTGAGACTGGGGGCTTCTAGAAAATCTATTTGTAACAACCTGCATCTCCAAGACCGTTTCTTGAACATCTAACAATAAACAGTGCGTTATAGTAACGGTTTGTTTACTAAAAGTAATAAAGCGTAAAACCCAGCCAAACTTTCTCCCCTGGATGGGCATGGGGAGTCCCACCCTAAATTTAGCTGTTGCATTGGTGGGATGAGATCTCTTGTTAACAACAGAAATAATGGAAATGTATGGAAAATAAAATAAAGTTAACGGGAAATACATTGAATTATATTGTTAAATATAACAATGTACAATGTAAGATACTTGTAATATAGACAGCACATTATAGACTGTCGTGGCGGCCGATATATATCCCGTCACAACGTTATACTTGGTCATTTGTGCAAAAGAATGTAAATCTTTGTACTCAGTATCTGGTGTTGACCCCTCTGTGCAGCAATCACTGCAACATTTCTGACAAATGTTGATCAGTACTGCACATCAGTTTGGATATTTTTTAGCTCATTCCTCTGTACAATAAAGCTTGATGAAATAAGGTTCTTATGTAGCAATGCAGTGTTTGTCTTTTTCCTAACACAACGTACAATGCTGGTGTGTTGTAATACTTCAATAAAGAATCATATTTAGTGGCCTTGATTAATTATTTAATTGTTTTAAGCACAGTAAATTCAAGCTCTGATGCTCTTAGTAAAATTTCAGTTCTTTTAATATTCATTCATTATCTCCCGCTTATCCTCTACTAGGGTCGCGGTGGGGTTCCCCATGCCCATCCAGGGGAGAACGTCCCGGGCGCTGGGCAGACAGACCCAGGACAGGGCGCCAATCCATCGCCGGGCACACACTTACCCACACAGACACACTCTATATGGGGCAATTTTGAGAATTCCATTAACTTGATCCATGTTTTTGGACTGTGGGAGGAAACCGGAGAAACCGGAGGAAACCCACGCAGACACGGGGAGAACATGGAAACTCCACCCAGATGGGGATTCGAACCGGGAATCCCTAGTGCTGAGAGGCGAACGTGCTAACCACTAAGCCACCGTGCCGCCCCTTCTTTTAATATTGTATTACAATAATGTAAAACATTGTAAGAGTGGAGTTTTTTTTTTTTTTTTTTTTTTTTTTGAGACACCTATGCTGAACCCTAGAATTTCTGTAAGTATCAATCACCATTAAAATCTCCTGAGAGGAAATTAAGGATATGTGTTTTTAGGCCTTTATAACTCTTACCACTGTGTCTTTAAAACTATGATAAACAAAGTATTTAAAGGGGTGATATTACAACAGCAATTGGCACACACTAACTCTATCACTATGTGTCAGACAGTAAAAAAGACATCTTACATTGTTAATTATTGCAGGATGGACTGAGCATCCAGTTAATGCAAGGTTCAAGAATGTATTAATCACTACAAAATTGTCTTAGATCAACGTAGAAAATACTAAAACAAAACCCCAGAAAATTATTACCAGTGCTGCTTTAAATAACAAGTATTATCAACAAAAATTTATCAGGCGCATCTTTTCATTAACTCAATTAATAATATGCAGCAACAGGGTCTTTTTTTCCCTGAATGAAAATTAATTAGCACTGAGAAGGTCACTTCGAGGTGCTGACATCACTCATCAAAATGGCATGACAGTTCTAATTATTTGTCTTCCAGGCTTGGTTGATCAAAAATTATTGCAATACCTGAGCAACATTTAGGAAAAAAGCCCTGTTTTAAGCACATTTAATTAGGACCAGCTATGTGATTAATGCCTTGTAAGCATTCCATATCAGGCACTTATCAGAGTCTGAGTAGTTTGCTGGCTACTGTTCTGTGAAAGACATTTTAGTGACACTTACTGACTGTTAAGTATCCAATCTATTCACTTTGCAGCAATTAAACAGCTATTTGCTGAAAGTGTACTTGTACATTAATAAAGATGTTGTAAACTGCCCAACCACCCATTTTCTTTGTTCGAGGGACCTGTTGGATCATCAAAGAATAAAAAATACAACAGATGTCTGCTACAGATATGTTATGTTACATATTCTGTGTATAGCCAATTTATTAGGGATATGGTATCATAGTGGTTAGTTTGCTGGCCTATCTATTTGAGGGCTGGTTGTTCAATCCCAAGTCCACCAAAAATTCATACTGTGGACCATCAATCAAGGCTCTTAACCCTAATTGTGCCAGGGTATCATGGCTGACCCAGGTAGGATTGAGTTGAAATACCTGTGAGTAGCATGTTCGCCTCTCAGCACTAGGGATTCCCGGTTCAAATCCCCATCTGGGTGGAGTTTCCATGTTCTCCCCGTGTCTGCGTGGGTTTTCTCCGGGTTCTCCGGTTTCCTCCCACAGTCCAAAAACATGGATGAAGTTAATTGATTTCTCAAAATTGCCCCATTTAGAGTGTGTCTGTGTGAGTGAGTGTGTGCCCAGCGATGGATTGGCGCCCTGTCCTGGGTCTATCTGCCCAGCGCCCGAGACATTCTCCTCTGGATGGGCATGGGGAACCCCACCGCGACCCTAATAGAGGATAAGCGGGAGATAATGAATGAATGAATGAATGATATTATACTTCAGGTGGCATAATGGTGGATGAAGATTCCATGTTCTATCCGGGTCCGCTTGTGTTTTTTTCCAGTTCCCCGGGTTCCAACTACAGACCAAAAACATGGATTGAAGGTGAATTGCCTGCTTTAAATTGCCCCCTGCTCCCTGAGTGTATGTGTATGGATTGCCGCATCCCCTTGGCCTTGTACTCAGGTTTTGTGGTTGTTTTTCTGGTTAGGTTTAGTTTAATTATGCATTTTGGCCCTTTTGTCTTGTTCTTTGTGAATTAACTACTCTACTCTCACCTGTGGTTATCGTGTACTTACCACTTAACATGGAAACCAGCAATATTTTTTAGTTTACTTAGGCCTTCTATGTGCTCTCCTTCTCCCTCATTAATGTTATGGTTGTATTTTGCTCCCAGCTAGGTTGTACCCTGCTTGCTTTACTAGTCTTTTAGGTTGGTTTTTGGTCAATCTTGCTGTTAGCTTTAGGGGTAGCTTTAGCACTATAGGAGGCTAGAGTCTCCTAGCCTCCTTTGCTTAACTCTGCCCCTTCTGTAATTTGTGGTAGGGATTGGTTGTTTTTTTGTGGGTTCATTAGGTACCCCATTGCTCCAGAAATTATGTATATAAACTTGTGTTCTGCCTCCAAACATTAAGTTGGGATACTTGCAAGTCACTTTGGATAAAAGCATCTGCTAAAATGACCAAATGTAAATCCTTTATGGTCTGATGAAAAGTATTGTTCAGTAAGGGCCACTAGTTCTACGTCCTCCACCATTTCCAATCAGAATCTTCTTTATTTTTTGTAAATGCCCATCGTTTTCCTGTCCCAAGCATGTTTTCAGCCAGGCTCACTTCTCTTCCCCTATAAAGTTCCACACAAAAGCAAGTGTCCAGTCCAGCGGTTTTGAGCACACGCTAGTGGTTTTAATAGTATCCTCAGTGTGTTTGGTACTTGTGATTTTGTCAACGCCGATAGCGCATCCAGAATAGTAAGCCACACTCAATGCACTTCTATTGGTTCTGTATGTACCTCTTGATTCTGTTGGCACCCAGCATGTCTCCATGCCTTGTAGGGGTTGTAATAGACTTATTACGGTTGTTTTTTGTGAGTGGGTTTTCCCCCAGTCCCCCAGTCTTGACGTAGAGCCAGGGGCCTTAACCTTTTATGGCTTCTCCTTTGTTGTGCATCTCTTTTTTGAGGTAGGCATCTGTAAGGATTGCTGCATCCCCCTTGACCGTGTATGGATGAAGATGATCACTTAGATTATAGAAACCTGGTGCAAAGTCGATGATGTTACAGCTTATAAAGCTGCACACGTCATTAGACGGAGCCGGATCAGGTGCAGTACTCCATCTCCCTGATCAACCCTGCTAGTGGGCCACTGCACCACCACACTGCAGATTCTGGATGCCCTCACATCCAAGAAATGTTCCTGCTGCAAAGAGAGTGAGAGAGAGAAAGGGGAGTCTTTCTGCATTCGTGCACATGGCTCCAATCCAGTCTGCCCGCGAGCTCCTTACATCTTACCAGTAGGATGTGTGCCTTTCCTGTCAGCGTAGATACTTCTGTCCTCTCACGCCAATGCAAAAGTGGCAGGTCCCAGCACTATGGTGGTAGGTGCCTTCCAAGCCTCCCAATTTTCCCATAATTACCACTTCCACTCCAACCACGGTCACTGGAAACTCTGCTTGCCCTGCACACGTCGCTTTGCTCTCTACGAAATCCAAAAGCCTAGGTTGGGGCCTACATCCTTGCTGGAGAAAACACAGCTTGCACATGAGGTACCTCCGTCCTGGATTTCTACACCAAAATTGAAACCAAAATTGAAAGGGGTGGGTATTAACACACACAAGTTCAAGTTAAAGTAATTTATTTATTTAGCGATTTTTACAACAGTACATTGTCACAAAGCAGCTTTACAGAGTTAAAAGCCTTTAAACCCTCAAAGAGCAAGCCAAAGCAACAGTGGGAAGAAATAAACTCCCTGTCATGTTGTTATTTTAAGGAAGAAACCTTGGAAGGATCAAGGCTTAGTGGCGTAGTCATTCTCCTTGAGTGGCCAGGCAGCATCAACAGTGTAGGACAGCCATGTACAGATTGTGTCAAGATCAGGTGACCGTATTTACCGCATAACAGAAAAACTCTAACAACTGGAAAACTATATGTAAGTCCATTAAAGGGGTCCTGCAGGACCGCCAGTCCAATTAATATCCAGGTTCCATCTAGTAATTGTCATAGCCGCAGTGCTTCGGCAGAGCCATGGATGAAGATCTGACTACACCTCCAGGAAACAGGCCACACCTCAAAAGAAACAGACAAGAAAAGCAGTTAGAGCTGATAAAGCACATCATTAAAGTAATAAGTATTTGATTGACACAGTGCGGCATGTGACTCCGGCATAGCTGACTAGAGCAGTATAACTAAAAGAGGCAGATACTGCAGATTCTACTTAGTTGAGGAAAAGCATCATTTCAGTGCCACACCTCCTATTAATAATGAGGTGGGTGAAGAGGTGAAATGCCAGCAAACACACACATCCCAGGTTACCAACCCAACACCGCCAAGCCTAAGATCTACACCTTTATCTACAGGGAGTTAATTCTCTTGTGGCAAACTTTTTAATTTTGTGTTCTCTAGTGCCAATTTTTTTTTTTTTTTTTGGACGGAAACGGGCTTCCATATGCTTGTCATTTAACATCATAAATTAAATTGTGTCCCATTTGTTAAAAACCTTTTCAATACCATTATGTATGTGATCATCCACAAGCTGCAGGGAGCGGTGGCAGTCATCCCCAAGCTGCAAACAACGGTGACTTTCTTTTTGAAACACATGCACACTACTGTTCTTCTTCTACAGTTGTCTAAATATGTTTTAGACTTTTTATAGAAAGTTTTGAAAGTTCTGAAAGTTTTTTTAAATACCTTTATACCAATCGGTTTGATTAAGTTGTATAGGAATACATAACTATTTATGCTATTTAAATATTTTTGTTTTTGTTGTTTTATTTTATATTTGTGGTTGTTTTTGATTAAATGCAGCAATATTTCAAGATCTTTTAGGCAACCAAACAAAAGTTTGTAAAAAAATAAATAAATAAAAATCAGAATTAGTTTTACTGTTTTTCATAAGAAAAAAAAATAGGATCGAACAACCTGCTTCAATAATAATAACGAAAAATATTTGGGGATACAAAGTCATCTTTATAGGATTTTCACAGCAAGCACAACCTTATACAACGTTTAGTCAGGTGAGCAAATACAATCCTAATAATAGATACATACTGTCTATATTTAACATGAACATTGTTTATTACAGATGTTTGGGAAGACAGCAAGACCTTTCAAAATTATAGACAGATAAACAAAAAGGTGATAATAGAATATTCACACCTTACCATATCTTGTTTTACACCAACAACACCAGGGGAAGCTCACCATTATGTTTATGTTTCGTTTTTAAATGCACTTGAACATAATCTCACTGTGATTTATTTATTAATCTTATGTCAACTACACTTCAGTTCAAATATTGTGACAAAACACCATCATACAACACTTTTTTGCTGTTCATTGACAGGAATAACCTAAATATTAAACACATAAAACAAAAGCCTATATCCATTCATTCATTCATTCATTATCTTTCGTTTTATCCTCTATTAGGGTCGCGTTGGGGTTCCCCATGCCCATCCAGGGGAGAACATTTCGGGCGCTGGGCAGATAGACCCAGGACAGGGCACCAATCCATCGCTGGGCACACACAGACACACTATACGGGGCAATTTGGAGAATTCAATTAACTTTATCCATGTTTTTGGACTGTGGGAGGAAACCGGAGAACCCGGAGGAAGCCCACGCAGACACGGGGAGAACATGGAAACTCCACCCAGATGGGGATTCGAACCGGGAATCCCTAGCGCTAAGAGGCGAACTTGCTAACCACTAAGCCACCGTGCCGCCCTATATATATATATATATATATATATATATATATATATATATATATATATATATATAATTCCTACATAAAAATAAAAAGCCATTGCACAAGTTTGGGGCCCACCGGGAATCCCTAGCGCTAAGAGGCGAACTTGCTAACCACTAAGCCACCGTGCCGCCCTATATATATATATATATATATATATATATATATATATAATTCCTACATAAAAATAAAAAGCCATTGCACAAGTTTGGGGCCCACATTTCTACATATGGTAACTATGTGGTTCTACTCAGCTTTCTGAAACAGCTGAGCTGAAGCATGACAAACGCTAACTACATCAATTCACATTACCTGCAAATTAGCAGGTAGGTAAGTCCTGCTTTCAGGCACACAGTACATTTGATCTAAATAGACTTTAAATACCATTTCTGTTCCTATTAACCTACAAATTTCTGTGGCAGATATTTTCACGAGGGCATGTGAGAAAAAAAAAGAAACAGGCGGCTAATGGTTTAGTTGTGACAGCGCTTTGCATGATGATTTATGATTTTGTGTTTAACTTGATTACTCCACTGCTGACTCTATATACTATTTCAATTAGTCCACTGAAGGTCACATCATGAAATCCCCCATAATCTATTCCTATTAACACTAATGCATAGAGTCTCCATATCTGTTCACCCTTGTTGATTCAAATCATCCCCTTTTGTAATGGCCGGCTTGTTTACCAGCTAGATGTAGCTAAGATGGTAACTTTCACCCTTAGTACATCATTAATATCCCTATGTTTGACACATTGCTGGAAAAAAACATCTAAATAGAGGGCCTTTTAGTTCCACACCTTTGATTTCAGTGAATATAGTTATAATTGTGCTATTTATGCTTAACAATCACAATTATAATGAATAAGGAAATATAGGTAAAATATGCATAGCAGTGTCTGTTCTCAGTTTGATTGAATCCACCTGTCAATACTTCATGGCTATAAAAACATGTTATTATGCAGTATAAAGAGCTGATGCATCAGCGTGGCAGGAGCGCGGTGGCGGGGGGAGAAAACGGAGCTATCGGCAAAGGACTTTGGTAGAAAATATTTGACGCACCTAATGATGTAGCTCCACCTGATGAACGTGCGTGCCTTTTATAAGATGAAAAGTTTGTCAACGAGCTGCAAGGCAAATACCATCGTCCAGCACAAATTCCCACTTGCTCTGTGCAAATACTTATCTGGACAAAAAAGAAGACCTTTGGTGTACAGTTTTATGGTCAGGTAATACAAAAAATAATTGTATTATTCATTTGGTGTAAAAAAAAAAAGAAATATAAATAACTATGCCCACTGTCAAGCATGGTGGTGAGGAACCTTTGCTTTGGGGTGTTTTTTCAACCCATGGACCAGATAACCTAATCACAGTAAATGGCACCTTGATATAAGAGAATAGATCATGGTAATGCATAGAGATCTTTTAACCTAAAAGAATTTGGGCTCATCACTTAAGATAAATGGGCAAAATACCATAAAAAAGCTTCTCAGCAAATATAGACAGTGTTGTATGCTGCAATAGCTAATAAAATCTTTTTTAATTGAGAGGGATATAAATAATTATTGGAATGACCCTTTTTGATTATATGTAATTAAAAAACAAGACTTTTTTTAAAACAATGATGCCTCGAGAATGTTTTATTATCTTTTGGGAGATGTCTGTGTCCAATCAAGCAAAAAAGGTTGCTGGTTGAATAAAACTAACTATAAGTCAAAATTTGCCAGGGTTATGAATAATTTCAGGCTTTACAGTATATATAAATCTCAATAACCTGGCACGTTAAGGACAGCAGGCAGCATGAAAGAGACATGTATTCAAAGATAGGCAAGATGTTGGCAAGAGGAAGAAGCAACTGTAACAGGAACAGAATGCCAGTGTTCAGCACTGCAAAAAAATTGTTGAATGCTAAAAAAACTTGTCACTTCTATGTTGACGTCTAATGAGGGCCTGGAAGATGGAGGTAATGCATCTAAAAACGTTCTTTGGCAGTTGGGATGATACATGCAGGTGGTTATATTTTTAAAAATTGATGTCAGGAGCGAGGCGGCACGGTGGCTTAGTGGTTAGCACGTTCGCCTCTCAGTGCTAGGGATTCCCGGTTCAAATCCCCATCTGGGTGGAGTTTCCATGTTCTCCCCGTGTCCGCGAGGAGTGGAGTTTCCTCTGGGTTCTCCGGTTTCCTTCCACAGTCCAAAAACATGGATTGAGTCAATTGAGTTTGCCCCATATATAGAGTGTGTGTGTGAGTAAGTGTGTGCCCAGCGATGGATTGGCGCCCTGTCCTTGGTCTATCTGCTCAACGCCCGAGACGCTCTCCCCTGGAAGGGCATGGGGAACCCCCCCATGACCCTACTAGAGGATAAAGCGGAAGATAATGAATGAATGAAAGGATGTCAGGAGCGTGTGGACAGACAAGGTTGAAATCATGTGAAATCATGTGTGGGGGCAATAGTAAATGAAAACGCTTTTGTTTGAAGTTTTGCCTAAGTTTAGCCATATATACAGTTATTAATATTTATTTATGTGTGTCTGTGTTAAAACTATACATTAGTCAAACAACATGCACAAAATCACTCAAAACAATTAAAAGAGTGGGCTTTACACCTTTTCCTGTTCTATTTTATTAGTTTCTCTGCACTGAAAGGCTTTTTGATGTATGTTGCTCCTAAAGAATGGTTATGTGTCAGTTCCAGATCAATTAGTCTGTACCACTCTAGATGATCTAATAAAGTAAACATTAAAGCTTGCAATGTGCCAATAAAATTTGTGTAGCAACACTGTTTACAAGTTTCATGTGCAAACTAAATTTTAGTTGTTCTGTTGAACTTTAACGGTCATATACAATGTAATCCTACAAAATGTCAGTAATTAAGTGTCATGAGAAAAAGCCACTTTAAAAAAAAAGATGTTGACATTGACACAAGATGATCGGACTTTACCAAGGTATGGGTGAAGCACTTTACCATGGTGACATCCATTTTCAGGATGATTTAACTCTATACTATGCTAGTGAAGGAAAGAAATTTTCAAAGCTTGATTTACTTCAACTGCCAATCACACAGCTACCGAAACAATATGTTCAAGGCTAAAGGCAAATGACGAGTGGTCATGTTCATAGAGCCAGCCCTATTGCTTTGATTTATAGGTGGGACATCCAATAAAATTGGCAATCAAATCAGCCTAGCCACTTTCCAGCTGGAGTACAGTCTGATTGAGTTGTTGAAAGCATAGCTACCTTTCCAGAGTGATTATTCAGAAAAAGTAGAAAGGGGCACATTTCCTCTGTCAACAAGGATGCCATACATCTCCTGCTGTGTTCATGCTTCACTGTGATACAGATCCAAAATAACTGCGCACCTCTGACTGAAGGTTATTTGTCGTCTGAAGGACTCCACTTGTCAAGATATGATGAATGCTATGTACACAGACAAGGGAGCATCAAAACCTAGATTAGCCATAAAACTCAGTGATCTGTGAATAACCTAAAAAAGAAGTGCAGAAGATTAGCAATGACGTTTTTAAGAATGATCAATCAAAATCAACATCAGGATACCACAAATGAATCACCTGATTTTAAGTTTTCAACCTGTCCTAACCTACTGAAATGCTGTCATGTCATCACAAGAGTCACATGAACAAACTTTCCTTTCTAGTTATTATTATTATTATTATTATTCTCGCGGGATTTTCTAGCTCTTTCTCGTCCCGCAGCTTTTGGCGTAGAACGCTGAAATTCGATAGTTTTTAGGTTGCTTGTGCTTTTCGGAGCGATTTGGCATACGGTTTATGTGCCACGGCACTTTTTCGGAGCCCTTTTTTGTATTGACTTCCATTGAAAAATTTTTCGCAGGTTTTTCGTTGAATTTCAATCAATTTTAAAGGTTTTTCTTTCTTTTTTGCTTGTTTTCATCTTTCCTTTAGTTGTTCATTCTTTTGGTAAGGGTCTTTTGAGATTTGGAAGCTTGGTATGTTCTCCACTTTAGCATAGTTAGCATTCTTTTAGTTTTTTAGTTTTTCTTTTGTTTTTTTTTTTTGTTTTCCTTTTGATTTCAGTTGTTCACCTATTGGTTAGCTACTGTCAACATTTGGAAGTTTGGCATGTTCTCCACATTAGCATAGTTAGCATTCTTTTAGTTTTTCTTTTGTTTTTTTCTTTTCTTTTCCTTTTTATTTTAGTTGTTAGTCCTTTTGGTTAGCCATTGTCAACATTTGGAAGTTTGGCATGTTCTCCATATTAGCATAGTTAGCATTTTTTTGTTTTTTAGTTTTTCTTTTGTTTTTTTCTTTTCTTTTCCTTTTTATTTTAGTT
>JAFMOD010001174.1:73519-113894 GCA_019802435.1 Corydoras maculifer
GGGGGGGGGAATATGTCAGGTTTGGGAGTGCTAGGCCACTCCCCCCTGATTTCTGACTTCGGGTTTTGGCTGTTCGGGGTTCTCGTAGGTAGGGCCCATCCCCGAGACCTGGGATTGAGTCCTACCTAGTCACATGCGGCCTGCTGAGTCAAGAGGCCAGCATTACTATTGTTACTGGTGTTTGTATGTTTTCAGGGTTTCTCGGTTGCGTTTCCATTCGGTTTGTTTGTTTTCTTTGTTTTATTTTTCTGCACGTTTCGCCCATGCTTTGGATTTTCGGTTCCACTATTTCTATATTAAAACTCTCTGTTGCTTACCTGGTCGCCTGGCTCGATCTTTCGCTCCGGCGCTTTTGTGACAGGAGGCCCCTGGTTTCAGGTATTTAATAAAAGTGCTGGATAGTAAACTTCTTCACGTACTGCATTCGTACCGAACCATGAGGTACATACCAAAGTGTGAACCAAACCAAACTGTTACACCCCTAATATACACCTGTTGGTGTATTGTGCAGCCAGTAATCAGAGAACATTTTAATGTGTTTTGAGCAGGGGAAAAAAAGCATAAGGATTTAATTCTGAAAAGAGGCCAATTGTGTTAACTGTAAGAATAGGTCAGAGATTCTCCAAACACTGCAGTTTTTCCTGATGGCTGCAACCTTTTTCAGCGGAATAATTATCCTGCCACAAAGCAAAAGTGTTTCATGAAATGATCTAAGGCAACGTTTCCCAATTGGTGTGTCGAGACCAGAAAGAGGATCATGGATACGTTTTGGGTGGGTTGTGGACAGCTTGTAAAAAGTATATACTGTAGGCTCAGTGTTTTTGTTCACTTTGGATAAGGATTTGCTGTTATTTTGAGATTCAATAGAAGTGCTCTCACATGACGTGTAACTGGTTTTCTTCATAAGTACTGATTTGTTCTGATCTCATTTGTAAGTCACTTTGGATAAAAGCATCTGCTAAATGACTAAATGTAAATGTAATGACCCGAACAAATCTCCTTGTCCCCATAAAGTTTCCCTTGCGAAGTAAAAGTTTTGAAAATGGACAACTGATCACTACACAATCTGTACATTCCTACACTGTTTATGCTGCCTGGCCACTCAAGAAGGAAGAATCCCCCACTGAGCCTGCTTTGTGACAATGTAATATTATAATAAATAAAAAATAAAAAACACTATATAAATGAATTAACTTAACTTGAAAGTGAAGTTGATGCTCCATCAAAGATTTCAGAAAAAACATAATTAAGATGAAGAGGGAAGTCATTAAAACATAAGAAAGAGTCATACACATTTACGTAAAGTCGCAGTCCACGCTAAGTTCCAAAGATTGAAGATATCAAATCTATTATTGATGTGGATCAATAAGAAGCAAGACGCGTGTCAGATGCCCACAGCATTCCCCATGCCATTGTAAACAACATTCATTTACCTGGTACCCTTTTTTTTGAATGTATTAGTTTTGCCTTTTGTTCTAAGGCAAAAATGTAAAATGCAAATATAACCGCAGTATTTGAAATGTGTATTTTTGTTCATTGAGGACAAGTTTCTTAGTTTTCTAAAGTAGTTGCTCTTAAATTCACTTTACATGCATATGTGTTTGAACATTCATTCATTCATTCGTAATCTTCTGCTTTATCCTATATTAGGGTCGCGGGGGGGGGGGGGTTCCCCATGCCCATCCCGGGGGAAACATTTCCAGGGGGGAACGCTGGGCAGATACACCCAGGACAGGATGTCAATCCATAGCTGGGCACACACTCACTCACACAGACACTCTATGGGCAATTTGGAGAACTCAATTGACTTGATCTATGTTTTTGGACTGTGAGAGGAAACCGGAGAACCCAGAGGAAACCCACACGGACACGGGGAGAACATGGAAACTCCACCCAGATGGGGATTCGAACCGGGAATCCCTAGCACTAAGAGGCGAACGTGCTAACCACTAACCCACCGTGCCGCCTATGTTTAAACATGTTTTTCAAAAATAAATGTGTTCGTATTGTATTCTATGAAAGTGAGTCACAAGTTAATGGCCATTTGAAAACAGACATTTAACTAGAAAGGAAAGTTTGTGAACAAACTAGCTTGGAAGGGCTGACTCCTGCAAACAGTCCAGAGCGGAGGTTACATTGTCCAGAGCGGAGGGCAGGCTGTCCAGAGGGAGGGGCAAACTGACCAGAGTGGGGGGCAGACTGTCCAGAGTGGTAGGCAAGCGGTCTTGAGCGGGGAGTACATGGTTCAGAGCGGGAGTCCCAGGAGACCACTGCTTCCCCATCGGACCACTGGACAGGACCCCTTGCACCTGCCTGGAGACCTTGCTCTTACTCCCAGCCTCCTTTCTCTCCGCCTCCTGGACAAAAAAGGACAGGACCAGTACCACGGCAACACCACATAACAACAAGTCCTGGTCTACCAAGGCGGGGCACACCGAGGCTGGACCCGAGCTCCAGTCGCACCCGAGCAGATCACGGATGGTTTGGGACGGGACATGGCTGATGAAGCCCGGAACCCGTAGCCCGAATTGATCACCTTAACACTGCCAGGCGTGCAGGTAGCGTGGCACAGATAGCTGGCGGCACGGCACAGATCAGGGGGCGGCACGCTGGCGGTGCGGAGAGTCTCGCAGAGAGGCCGGGGGACGGCGCGGAGCGGCTCACTGACAGTGCGCAGCGGCTCACCAACGGCGCGCAGTGGCTCGCTGCCGGCGCGGAGCGGCTCGCTGTCGGCGCGGAGCGGCTCGCAGGGCGGATTACTAATCCGAGGGCTGCGAGGTGGATTGCTCACGGTGCGGGGCGACACACTGGTGCGAAGCGGATTGCTATCGGCGCGGAGAGGCTCGCAGGGCGGATAATCGATCCGAGGGGTTCGAGACAGGTTGCTCACGGCGCGGAGCAGCACGTCAGCGGCGCTAGGCAGATTACTGGTGGCGTGGAGCGGCTCGCGGAGTGGCTCGCTGACGGCGCGCAGCGGTTCGCTGGCGGCCCGGAGAGGCTCGCAGGGCGGATTACCAATCCGAAAGCTGCGAAGCTGATTGCTCACGGCGCGCAGGTGCTCGCTGACGACGCGATAATACCGACCCGGGGCTGGCGCCGAGCTAATGCTGTAGCCGGAGAAACGTCTAATGGTGGGGCTCGCGCCGAGCTAATGAAGCTAATGCTGCAGCCGGAGAAACGGCTAATGGCGGGGCTAGCGCCGAGCTAATGCAGCTAATGCTGCAGCCGGAGAAACGGCTAATGGCGGGGCTAGCGCCAAGCTAATGCTGCAGCCGGGGAAACGGCTAATGGCGGGGCTAGCGCCGAGCTAGCTACAACCCGACTGCCGAGGCTGACCGAACACACGGGATACGCGGCAGCGGGGAACAAACAAAAAAAAATGAGGCGCTTACCTGGACGGGAAATCCTGGACTTTGCTAGGTGTTGGAGGCCAGCATTCTGTCACAAAAGCGACGTCCATCCAACGGAGGCGCTGCACTTCCCTGCGCAGAGTGAGGTATTCGCGGCGCGATGGAGCGAGCCAGGCGCCAGGTAAACAACAGAGTTTTAATATAGAAATAGTGGAACTGAAAATCCAAAGCACGGGCGAAACGTGCAGAATAATAAAACATAAACAAAACAAACAAACCGAACAGAAACGCAACCGAGAAACCCTGAAAACGTAGTACACATACAAACACCAGTAACAGTAGTAATGCCGGCCTCCTGACTCAGGGAGCATGCGCTCCTTAAGTGTAGTCAGCAGGCCGCATGTGACTAGGTAGGACCCAATCCCAGGTCTCGGGGATGGGCCCTACCTACGGGAACCCCGAACGGCCAAAACCCGAAGTCAAAAATCAGGGGGGAGTGGCCTAGCACTCTCAAACCTGACACCTCCACTACAGCATATGGAGCATATGGCAGATTACTTCTCATGATTTCACTGTATTGTTGGTTTGTTTTTTCATATATCTAATTCTGTATCAGAGTTTTCGCCAATTAGCAATACATATATATATATATATATATACATATATATATATATATATATATATATATATATATATATATATATATATATATATATATATATATATATCAAATTCTTAAGCCTACAGCAATATATATATATAAAGTGTTTAATAGCATATTAAGTGTTTATTATTTTTTTATTACAACAACAGGTATTTGTTATTAGGTCTTGGTATTATTGTTATTTGTGGAGATCTGCTGTGTGTCTTGTTACGTGACTATCCCTTGCATGTTTAAAAGCTGTTTCCTCCCTGAGCTACACATTGCATGCCATGCTTAAAAGTATTTACAGCTATGGTTCAACTCGCATCTTAGCTTGAGAGTACAACTTGCTTCTTAATTTTAGTTCCTGCCTTGTGTTTTTTGTTGTTTCTTGAACTGTAAAGCGCGTACCCAACGATATGGCCCGTACTGAACGGTTTGTGAAAAATGCAACATACCGTTATACCCCTAGTGTATATGTAAACGATATTACACTGATATAAGTGAATCAGACACACATTAATGCTTATAAATACCTTAGAGACATTGCTGGACCAGTAATAGTTTACTAACGTAAAAAGTTTAGCCATGCTTTTGGTGACATGCTGTGAGTGTCGTTGAAGGTCAGTGTTATTCACAACACTTGTTAGTGGACATAATGTCATGCTAGGTGGGTGTATATATTAGAATAGATTAGATTAGATAAGACTTAAACTTGGTTGTTTCTGCAAAATACAGAAAGATATACAGTGGCAGGGTGTCAAGGCCATCTCTGTAGATCTAAATACATCTGAATCACAGACTGATACTAATTATACTTTGTCCACAAATTAAATTAAAAAATTATAAATGGTCTGTCCACTTCCTTTCATACCATTTTTCCCAATTGCCCTGCTTCCAGGTGTGTATTTTTTTTTATTAAGGCATTTAATCAATCACATTTCAGCATCATTGGTTGCCATGTTTTAAATATTCACACCCTCTGATTGAGGACTACTTTTGATGAGCAGAGATTTTCGGCCAATTAAAACTTAACAAATAAGACTCGACTTTCAGCATTAGCTTTGATGGATAGAAAAAAATCTTAATAGAAATAATTCATTCATTATCTTCCGCTTTATCCTCTATTAGGGTCGCGGTGGGGTTCCCCATGCCCATCCAGGGGAGAACGTCTCAGGCGCTGGGCAGATACACCCAGGACAGGGCACCAATCTATCGCTGGGCACTCACTCAATCATACAAATACACTCTATATGGGGCAATTTCGAGAACTCAATTGACTTCATCCATGTTTTTGGACTGTGGGAGGAAACCGGAGAACCCGGAGGAAACCCACGCGGACATGGGAAGAACATGGCAACTCCACCCAGATGGAGATTCAAACCGGGAATCCCTAGTGCTGAGAGGCGAACGTGCTAACCACTAAGCCACCGTGCCGCCATGGAAATAATTAAAAAGGAAAAAAGGAGGATGGATTTTGTGCACAAATAATCAGGACTTAATAATGTTTTTTGGTGAGTGTTGAGTTTATTGATGCAACGGCCTTTAATACTGCATTTTTAGAATGCATATGTGTGAAATGCATGGCGGCCACTGCAAATATTGCCACATACAGTACATACACAGTAAGTTGTAAAATGAAAAAAAAAGTGCTCAAAAATATAGAGAAGAATTCAAGTAAAACAGATAAATAAATACAGTAGTAAAAAAACAACCGCCAATCTTCACCTAAGAACTAACACCTGCACTTCCTTACTGCTAATAAATTTCTAATTAAACTTCCTCTTATAATGAGCATATGGGTATTAGTTTGTGTTACCAGAGTACCTAGATTGGATTTTCTGTTCTCTATGTTAATGACTTTTCGAGCTCTATGCTTGGCCCGATATACACTGCTAACATATGACTGCTGACCTATCCTATCCTGTAGCTGGAGACCACTTCCACTGCAAACTTCACAATATGACAGCTCGGATGGATAGGTGAGCAGTCATATGTTAGCAGTGTAAACAGGAGGGGGCTCAGCACACAGCCCTGAGGTGAGGGAACCGTTGGTGAGGGTTTTCGTGGAGAAGGTGGTGTTGTGGATCTTCACAGACTGCGGCCTGTTGGTCAGGAAGTCATGGACCCAGTTGCAGAGGGAGGCGCTCAGTCCAAGTAGCGAGGGCAGTGTGGACCACAGATCGGTTGTTTCTGTAAGCGTACTGATGTGGGTCCACAGTGACATCGATGGTGGCTTTGATGTGGGTCATGACCAGTCTTTCAAAGCATTTGGGGACCAGTATGATGGTGGCAGTCTTCAGGCAGGTGAGAACAGCTGCTTGTCTGAGGGAGGCATTGAATATGTCTGCCAGGACCTCGGAGAGCTGATCAGCAGTCTTTTAGAAACCCGTCCTGGAATGTTGTCCAGACCAGCAGCTTTTCGGGGGTTGATCCTACGAAGGGTCTTTCTGACCTGTGCTGGTGTCACACTGAAGGGCTGTTCTCCAGGTGACAGGGTGAGTCTGGTGCTGGGGGTGATGTCAGGGTCCTCAAAGCGGGCATAGAACTTGTTTAAAGCCTCAGGCCAGGGTGGGGTCGTTAGGGCATTGTGCTTCTCTGATTTTGTAGTCCGTGATGCACTTGATGCCCTGCCACATGCTCCGTGGATCCTGGGACGAGAAGTGTCTTTGGATTTTCAGAGCATATGTGGCTTTTGCCCTTTATACCCTTGCAGTCAACTCTCTTCTTGCCGCTCTGAGTTGCTGTGAATCACCGGACCTGAAGGCAGCATCCCTGGCTTTCAGCAGAGAACACACATCTGCATTCACCCAGGGTTTCTGATTTAGGTGGCAGGTCACAGTCTTGGTGGTGGTGACATCCTCCACACATTTGCTGATGTATCCGAGGATGGCAGATGTATATTCCTCCAGATTCAGCTCTCCCTTACACTCAGCAGCCTCTCTGAAGACATGTGCAGTCGAAACAGTCCTGCAGCACAACGTCGCCATCGCTGGGCCACACAGTGATGGTTCTCTGTGTGGGTCTGTAGCGTCGCAGCAGGCACCATCAAAATGAAGATGTGGGCGAGAGCCCGAGGTGGGGGCGGGGGACGGCTCTGTATGCGTCTTTAATGTTGGTGTACACACGGTCGGGTGTGTTGTTTCCCCGTGTTGCGATATTTACATGTTGGTAAAACCGCGGCAGAGCGCTCGTCAGGCTCACATGATTAAAATTGCCCGCCACCACGTAAAACGCCTCCGGGTGCTTGTTCGCTCCTTTAGCACGTTGTTAGCATTAGCATCCGGTGCTATGTAAACAGCAATGACGAACACCGGCGTAAACTCACGAGGCAAATAATGCGGATGACATCTCACAGTCAGCTGTTCTGTCGCTTCAGAGCAGCAGCTGTTTACCAACATGCAGTTCGTACACCAACCTTTATTTATGTAGACGCACACGCCGCCCCCCCGGTCTTTTTCCGACTGCCAGTTGCGGTCCGCTCGGAAGAGCTGTCTGTCGGCGAGCTGGAAGGCTGAGTCCGGCATGTTGTCCTATAGCCATTTTTCAGTGGGACAAATCAGCCACAAAAGGTCCAGCTTGTTATCCAGAGAGCGGACATTAGAAAGAAAAAGCGACGGAATCGGGGGTCAGTTTGTGTTCGCCCTGAGCACCACCGCGCTTCCCCTGTTTCTGTCTCTGCTCACAGCGCTTTCTCTTTTCCATTGTCAGCTGCCCTCTGATCCGCCACGCCGATGTCCGGAGGAGCTGAAGTCTTCCGAGCGTTGTTTTCAGATTATTATCGATGGTTGTTGCCGTTTTTCCTAAACTCTCGTTTATTATAAAGACATATTTCACACGCTCAATGCGTGTTGATTCAGGATTTGAACCTATATGAAAATGATAAAATTTAGGGTAATCGACGGGAGCGCAAGAAGCCGCTGCACTCATGCGCGCTGCCATCTTGGAATATTATTCGGTTTGGCTTCAGATTGCCAGGTAGGTTAAGTTTTTGCACGTAGTCGTGGTTCCGCTTTCTTTGGGGTTTTCTTTGTTTGTGTTCATTTTAGTATTTTATGGGGATCTAAATTAAAGGTGCATCAATCTTGGTTTTAGGTCTTTCTTGGATGTTAGGTCTTTGTAATTTTGTTAATAACACATATTATGGCCATCTAGAGGTCAATCGTACCCCCTGCCATTAGGCAGGGGGTACCGCAACATATAGGCAGTGACATATTGTGCAAATAACAAATGAACTTAAATCCTGCTGTGTGTTGTCATTGTCTAGCATGCTGGGAAACAAAATTGAGAAAAAAAATGTTCAGTCGCAGTTCTATCCAATAAATTGCTGTGGATGTTGTACATCATCATTATCATAGCATATCTTTATACATTCAAGTACTGCTCTTAAGTATTAGTTTGGAAGATGTAGGACTTTTTGGGTATTAATAAAGTCTTCCACGTCCCATTACCAATTACGGAGAATGAGAGACGGTCGAAGGTTTAATGTGTGTTCTATTGTGTAAAATATCTGACTCCAAAGATATTTGTATTAAACTGTAACTTTAGTTACAGGAGTGCATCTCTGCACTAAGTGGGTTAAATTTATCTCGATGGTTTAAGCTATATCTGACTCAGAGGTATTCTGTAAGCATGCAGAAATCTTAATTCTGTCAGAGACTTTTATAATACATGGACAGAGGCTATATTAACATGTGGATATATCTAAATATCCCTCAGAGGTCAATCTTATAGCTGCTCAATATACACCCTTTAGTGTGAAATAAATTACCCCTTAAACTCCAGCCTAAAAAGATTAACTGGAGACTTTGGTTAAAAGTAAGTGACAGTATTTATTACTAAAGATTAATTCAGAACACAAAGATTACTAAAATTACTGAACACGTTATAATAAAAGTTACATTAATAGTAAATGAACGCCCCCTTTAGGTACAAACTCACGTGTTACGCGAACGCTGGAAAGATACCGGAACCAAGAGCCGGCTGGGCCGAGCAAAGCGAGGCAGGCCTTGGCTAAGCACAGCCTGATCAGGCCAACCAAGCAGAGCAGGGCCCAGCTGCAGCACTGGCCGGAGCTAGACCAGGAGACCAAATGATGAGCCCAAGACAAGAGAGAGAGAGTTTGCCTGTTACATCCTTTTATATCCATATGAACCTTTGATCCTTTTGATGTTAATAAGGCTAGGAGCCAGGATTCTTCATTCAATTAATATGCTAAGAGAACCAATCCATCAGGATGTGGAAACCAGCTTAAAACCGGTTTTAGGGACAAATGGTATCGGCTGAGACTGATGTGTCTCAGTGAACTGCATTGTTGCTGCATTGTTTGTGAGATACCATAGGTGTGATGCTTCATGCTGATTGTCATTTGAAATACAAAGGAGTTTCTCCTGCAGACCATCTGTTAGGCTACAGTATTCCAGAAATGTAATGTAAATTTCACAAGATTTCATTATTTCGACAAAGGGATGCAGGTTATTTTTCTTAAAATGTAATAATTATATTTAAAAAACCAGTTGATATTTTGATCCATAGAATAAGAAATGAGATGGAACTGTATTGACCATTTGGGAGTATTCCTTTGGGAAAAACCAGTAGCAAAAACAGAAATAGATATATAATATATTTTAAAAATACATACATAATTATGAAGTTATTGCACATATTCCAGTTGATGTTATTATTGTGGTGGTCAGATAACTACCCAAACCCATCCGTTGTCCTGTTACCCCTCCTCCCTCCTACAGAGATATCATTCAATCTGACGTACTGCGGCCTGTCAGTGAGGTAGCTGGAGATCCAGGTGACCAGGCATGAGTCCACTTGTATCTCATTCAGTGAAGCATGAAGGCTTGGATCGTGATAACTTTGCTTGAAAAGTAGATGATCCTCACCATGCTATTTCAGTTATACATGAGCAAAAAAGCTTGGTGTAGCAGATAGAGGATGGCATCTTCCACAACAACACCTGCCTGCATGGAACATGAACTGCAGCGTGTCCTGGGCATGTTGCACCTGGGGTCTGAGTAGTTTGAGAAAGAGCTGCTTTAAGGTCTTCATCATATGTGAAGTAAGCACCACTAGTCGGAAGTCATTCAGCTAGCTGGGCCGGTTCTTTTTGAGAACTAGAACTATACATGAAGTTTTCCAGAGGGCACTAGCTGCAGACTGAGGTTAAAGATGCATTTGAGCGGTTTATCCAGTTCAGCACCGCTCCAGTCTTCAGTACTCGAGGAGACACTTTGTCTGCTGCTTTCCTGGGATGGAGCTTCCTCAGTTGTCCTCTGACCTAATATACAGTGATGTGGAATTGGCTTTGTGTTAAGGTGTGATATGGAATGCGTTTAGAGGTGGATGTGGCTGATGAAGGGGGGACTGTGGGGAGGTGTGTTGAGGGAAAAAGAGATGGCTGCAGTGAGGAAGGGAGTGTGGGTAGAGTGGACTGCTTGAACCAGTTGAATTTTGTTAGCCCTCTTTATTGTCCCTTCCGCAACTCTAGTCTTTGTACTATGGTTTTTCATGCTTTTAACACCATCCCAGACAATAATCAGGCTGTTTTCCTGCAGCTTCTTCACTACCTTTTTCCTGTAGCTGTCTGTAGCTTCCCTCAGACAACGTTTTACCTCTTGCTGTGCTGCCTTCATTGACTCCCCCTTCCTGCTCCAGAAGGCGGACTTCTTCCTGTTGAGGACAGCTTTGACTTCCTTTGTTACCATGGCTTGTGTTTAGCGTAACATCTTATAGTCTTAATGGGGGAGACCACGTCTGCACAGAAGTTGAGATAGCAGTCTATGAGCACATTTTCTATTTCTGGAGGCCACCTCCTGATGGAGCTTGTTGTTGGGGGCTGCCTTTGGACCAGGGGTGTGTACTTTGGTTGCAGATGAACCAGGTTGTG
This sequence comes from Corydoras maculifer, assembly GCA_019802435.1. Taxonomy (NCBI): domain Eukaryota; kingdom Metazoa; phylum Chordata; class Actinopteri; order Siluriformes; family Callichthyidae; genus Corydoras; species Corydoras maculifer. Next base: position 84,411 of record JAFMOD010001174.1, read on the forward strand.
GTCAGACTTCCTGAGAGTACGCCTTCGTTACTTTAGCAAACGTTGAGTTAATTGTCCTGTTGTTTCTTGTAGCATGACTAAAGTCTCCAGAAATGATCATAAATGCATCAGGGTGCTGTGTCTGCAGCCTCAATGTAACAGAGCGAATCCTCTCAAATGCAGTGGCTGCGTCTGCCTTTAAAAGAATATAAACACAGATGGTAAATATGTGACTGAGCTCCCTCGGGAGATAATATGGCCACAGGCTAACTGCTAGAAGCTCAAAATCTTAACAACATAAGACCGTCTTAGATACAACAGAGATACAACTGGGGTTGTTAACCATTGGTTGTTAACATAAATGATGAGCTCCCACCTTTTTTCGCATGCATTGATTTCTCTGTCGACTCTCGCAGTGAATTCCCCCAGGTCCATGGTAGTACCCAGTACAAGCAAAGTTAGCGCCCGTCTTCGGCGCGCTCTCTCCTCGCGACGCTTCTCGCCTTCTCGATGCCTCTCGATGTTCCCACTGCCTCTCTCCAGGAACGCGATCCCCACGTGACGTAAGAGACCTCGGAATCCCCGACTCTTACGCCCCCGCCTCCTCTGTGTTCCTCGCTGCTCCGGGAGCCACGGCGCCTGGTGACGTCAGAACTCTTTGTGCATTTTTTCTGTGGACATTTTCGTTATTGGGGTGTTCCCCCATTACTCCAACGAGGGAATAATTAAACTTTGTTTTTGTTTAAAGAACCACGCTTCCTCGTTTTCTCCGGCAGTGGGTCTAAACTGTGACACAAATTTAGGTCAGTGTAAAATGGTATAAAGTATCTAATCGCTGTTATGGTCCACTAAGATACATTAGCATCAACTCTATATCACAAAAATACAATTCTTCATACATGAGTACTAAGAATAACTTTGTACTTTAAGAAAAGTTACTTTTCTTAAATATGATTACTCTTAGTAGGTATATTTTTACCCCCATACTTCAAATTCAAGTGTTTATACAAATCATATCACTACTTTTTTTTTATTAAACACAAATGAAAATGTTAATTGCGTAAATGTTCGTTTAACCTAAAATTCTTTTGGGGTAAACATAAAAAAATTTAAAAAACAAAAAAATGTTGGGGTAAACTGAAAATGACTACTTATTTGACCGCTTATTTAAAAGCTCTTTCCAAACCCTAAGCTGTGTTTAAGGCTTTTTTTTTTTGCCAGTGGCGTGTTTCTTTACAGTGTAAAGACACCTTCGGGTGGGGGAACAGGTATTGACTGTTGTCTGCGCTTATGCGCCGAACAGCAGTTTATAGTACCCAGCCTTCTTGGAGTCTGTGGGGTGGGGGGGGGGGGGGGTACTGGAAACTGCTCCCCCTGGAGACTCTGTAGTCCTACTGGGGGACTTCATCGCTCACGTGGGCAATGACAGTGACACCTGGAGAGATGTAATTGGGAGGAATGGCCCCTCTGTTCTGAACCCGAGTGGTGTTCAGCTGTTGGACTTCTGTGCAAATTACGGTTTGTCCATCACAAACACCATGTTCGAGCACAAGAGTGTCCATAAGTGCACTTGTCGCCAGGATGCCCTAGGCCGCAGTTCATTGATCGACTTTGTAGGTTTGTCATTGGACTTGCAGCCATGTGTCTTGGACACTCGGATGAAGAGTGGAGCTGAGCTGTCAACTGATCACCACCTGGTGGTGAGTTGGATCAGATGGCGGGGGAAGATCCCGATCATACCTAAACGTATAGTGAGGGTTTGCTAAGAACGTCTGGCAGAAGAACCCGTCAAATGGATGTTCAACTCTCACCTCCGTCAGAGCTTCAACCTCATTCCGGGGGAGGTGGGGGACATTGAGCCTGAATGGGCCATGTTCCGTTCCTCCGTTGTTGAGGCGGCGGACAGGAGCTGTGGTCGCAAGGTCGGTGCCTGTCGTGGCGGTAGTCCTCGAACAAGGTGGTGGTCACCCCGTGTAAGGATACCTTCAAGCTGAAGATGGAGTCCTATCAGGCATGGTTGGCTTGTGGGACTCCAGAAGCAGCTGACCGGTACCGACAGGCCAAGCGATTTGTGGCTTTGTGCATCGCGGAGGCAAAAACCTGGGTGTGGGAGGAGTTCGTAAGACCTTGGAATGTGACTTTCGGTTGGCTCCTAGAAGATTCTGGCAAACTGTCAGGCGACTCAGGAGGGGAAAGCAGTGTGCCACCAACACAGTATATAGTGGAGGGGGTGCACTGTTGACTTCGACTGGGAACGTCATTAGGCGGTGGAAGGAACACTTCAAGGACCTTCTCAATCCCACCAATATGCCCTCCAGAGTGGAGGCAGAGTCAGAGGACCCGGGAGGATGCTTGTCCATCACTGTGGCTGAAGTCGCTAAGGTAGTCAGAGGGCTTCTTGGTGGCAGGGCTTCTGGGGTGGATGAGATCCGCCCGGAGTTCCTCAAAGCTCTGGATGTTGTGGGGCAGTCTTGGCTGACGTGCCTTTTCAACATTGCATTGGTCATCGGGGGCAGTGCCTCTTTTTAAAAAGGTTGACCAGAGGGTGTGTTCCAATTACAGGGGAATTACACTCCTCAGCCTCCCCGGCAAAGTCTATGCAGGGGTACTGGAGAAGAGAGTCTGACTGGTGGTCGAACCTCGGATCCAAGAGGAGCAGTGTGGTTTTCGTCCTGGTCGTGGAACACTGGACCAGCTCTTCACTCTCTCCAGGATCCTCGAGGGTTCATGGGAGTTTGCCCAACCAGGCTACATGTGCTTTGTGGATATGGAGAAGGCTTTCGACTGTGTCCCTCGGGGTATTCAGTGGGAGGTGCTTCATGAGTATGGGGTACATGGCTCCTTACTACGGGCCATTCAGTCCCTGTATTTGCGAAGCAGGAGCTTCGTTCGCATGGCTGGCAGTAAGTCGGACTTGTTTCCAGTGAGGCTTGGACTCCATCAGGGCTGTCCTTTGTCACTGGTTTTGTTCATAATTTATATGGACAGAATATCTAGGCGCAGCCAGGGGATGGAGGGTGACCGGTTTGGTGATCTGAGGATCATGTCGCTGCTGTTTGCAGACGATGTGGTCCTGTTAGCATCATCAGGCTGCGAACTTCAGCTCTTACTGGATCAGTTTGCAGCCGAATGTGAAGCGGCCGGGATGAGAATCAGCACCTCCAAATCTGAGGCCATGGTTTTCAATCGGAAAAGGGTAGAGAGTCCTCTCTGGGTCAGGGATTAGATCTTGCCTCAAGTGCCTTTAAGTATCTCAGGGTCTTGTTCATGAGTGATGGTAAGATGGAGCGTGAGATTGACAGAAGGATCAGCGCCCCCCCCCCCCCCCCCCCCCCCCCCCCCCCCCCCCCCCCCCCCCCCCCCCCCCCCCCCCCCCCCCCCCCCCCCCCCCCCCCCCCCCCCCCCCCCCCCCCCCTACCTGTGTCTGCTTGAGTTTCCTCCGGGATCCAAAAACATGGATCAAGGTCAATTGAATTCTCCAAATTACCCCGTATAGAGTGTCTGTGTGAGTGAGTGTGTGCCCAGCGATAGATTGGCACCCTGTCCTGGGTGTGTCTGCGCAGCCCTCAAAAGGTTCTGCTCTGTATGAGCATGCAGAACACAGCCCCCCCCCCCCATGACCCTAATACAGGATAAAGAAGAAGATAATGGATGGATAGATGGATGTTATGATTTTACTACAAATATGTCTCAGAAGAAACATTAAATCCCAAAGCGATCACAACCAGATTTTATATGACTACCCTGGACACATTCCACTTGTCTTAAAAGTAAAAAAAGTTAAGAGTTTTAATTAGTTAAAGAGGTCTGATTGTGGAAGCTGGGACACGGGCATATAACGCATTACAATAATCAAGCCCGGATAGGACTGGGGCTTGAACTAGCAGTTGCGTAGCATGTTCAGTCAAGAAAGGTCTGATCTTCCCCATGTTGTATAGAAGGAATCTGCAGGAATGAGCAGTTTTGATAACATGATCAGAGAGTTTAAGGTGGGAGTCTATTGTGAAACCAAGGTTCTAGACCAAATCGTTTGGGGAGATTCCAGGCAGTGGGGATTATCAGGCATACAAATCACTAAGGAAATTCACTACCCAAACCACTATACAATACAAACCACTTTCTCTGACCCCTTCATCCAGCAACAATAATTTACCAGATGATCTCATCCGGTTCTATGCTCAATTTGACCAAAGCAATGATCAACACTATGCATTAACTGAGCTCTAATCTGACAGTGCAGAACACCCTGTTAAACTCTCGACAGTGGAAGTACATTCAGCACTGAGCAGAGAGAATCCCCAAAAAGCTGTCAGCCCTGATGGACATGTTCTCCGAGCATGTGCTGATCAGTTAGCTGATCTGTCACTGGCACAAGCTGCTGAAAAACACCAACCAGTTCCAGTACCAGTTCCAAAGAGATCTGCTTCATAGCTAAATTACTTCTGTCCTGTAGCACTCACCTCCACCATTTACATCCTGTTGCTGTTCAATGACTTTAGCTCACATTCAATATCATCATCCCTATAATTCTGGTGTCCAAGCTTAGTAACCAGGGAATCAGAACTCCCATGTGTAAATGGGTCTTGATTTTTTTTTACCTACAAACCACAGTCAGTGAGATTGGGCACTCAATCCTCACTCTGAACAATGTTGTGCCACAAGGATGTGATCCCCCTGTTATTTATTCTGTTTGCCCATGACTGTGTACCACTGCATAAATCAAACATCATCATAAAGTTTGCAGATACCACAGTCATTGGTCACATCAGTGACAATGATAAATCGGCCCAGATGGAGGAGATCCAGCACCTGACAAAGTGGTGTTCCTCCAGCAACCACTTCCTCAACACTGGAATTGCTAAAGAGCTCATTTTGGATTACGAGAAAACCAAACACCAACACATTCCTGCCCAGATCAATGGAGTTGAGATAGAATATGTCTCTAGCTTCAAGTTTTTGGGTTTCTACATGTCTGAGGATCTGTCTTGGACCATCTACACCTTCTATATTATTAAAAAGGTACAACAGATTTTTTTTTTCCGAGGTGCCTAAGGGGAGATCATCTATATCTTAGTTACAAACTTGTACAGGTGCACCATAGAAAACTTACCATCTGTGTGACTGTGGTATGAAAGCTCCACTGTGAATGAAAGGAAGACCCTACAGAGGGTGGTGAAGGTTGCTCAGAGCATCAGCAGCATGCAACACCTGTATTCCAAGACCTTTTAACATATAAGCTGCATAAGAATAGAATTAAGCATTATTAGGGACTACATTCACCCAAGCCACTCACTGTATAACCTACCCACAGGGAGCAGATACACAAGCATCCAAAAAAGAACCATTTGGCTCAGTAAAACCTTATTCCCACATCAGTTACACTAATGAACTCATCCTAAATGACAAGCTGGACTTTTTAAAAAACTCTCAATTGCACTCTGATTATATCTATGGTCATTATTACATGTACTTATACAATACTTTATCTTTGCACAATACTGTCAATAGTGCACTTTGTATATCTGCACAATTCAACTATTTGCACTTCTGGTTGATGCTAACAGCATTTTGTTGTCTTTTCTTGTACAGAGTGATATGTTGAGTTAGTCAATTAATATATATTGCATTTCACTCATTGGCTACATTTGCAAATCATACTGTTTACATTTACTTTAATATTTATCTTTTTGAATAGTTTTTTTAACAAATTGTAGTAAAATGTTTTTTTTTCTCTTGTATTTATGACTCTACTGTACTGTTTATGGAGCAGTCACCTCTGCATTCATGTTAATTTGTGAATGATGGATAAATAAATAATTTCAAATCTGAATTAGAATTATGTTATATGGCAATATTCTGCCAGGCTTGTCTGGCTTTTTATAATATTAATTATAAAGACATATACTGTAAGTTACTTATGTTTAGCAGGAATTAAAAAGTAGCCAGTTCCTTCGGATCTTCCATTTATTTATGCTGTGCTATTCAGTTTTGCTGGATCACATGCTGTCAAATTTTGTCTTATGTCCACTAATCAGTTTTTTTTTTAATGGGTCACCATCTTAGTCACCACTGAAAATCAATTTGATATTTGAAATTATTCAAACTTTTGTTGGCATCACACTGTCAGATCTGATGGACAGAAATTGACCACAGACCACTTTTATTCTTACAGAATATTAGAATATCAAACAAAATTTGACTGAACTGATTCAGTTTTTTATTTTGATTTAATAGACTAGTCTCTTAAATGGACACATGATATAAATACAGAAAGTGTATCTAATGTCTTACATACTTTACACTGACTGGCCACTCAAGGACTCAAGGTCCACACAAGGCTTCTTTTTAAAACAAAACAATACCAAGGGTTTTTTTTATGCCACTGTTATTTAGGTCTGCTCTTCACGGCTTCTGAAGTAAAGTGCTGTATCTTAAACAACCCAGGTGATTTAAGTTTAAAGTTTACTACTGATTTTCAGTTTGGTTGCTGCAGACTAAATACTGCTGTTATGCACAATTGGTACATGGTTAGTATGTGGTATGCCATTATAAATATAACCGCGGATGGTTTCAGGAACAAGACAAGTTTTCTTTGCTTTACTGCAATAGGATTGAAGGTGAAAAAGTTTGAATGTTAATTCTTTCACCTAATTTAAGACAATTTTAAGAAGCTGCCCTGTCCACATAAAATAATAATATGTATCCAGAACAATTTGAACAATAAAACCCCTGGAATCTTTGCTAAGATGAATTGCTGCAGTTTTGATGACCAAAGAAGATCCAATGTGCTACTAGATGTGTGTTTTTAATAAAGTGGCTATTCAGTGTATAATTCCAAATTAGCAACTTATTCTGATATGTCTTTTATCAAGCAGTAATTTGCATTTGATGCAGTTTTGTTCAGTATCTTTTTATGTGGATGAATTTATAGCAATTAAAGTATTGTAATCTGTCTTGTTATATCCAGCACCATTTTTCTAACACAAATCACATGGCATTTTTGTCTAAGGACAATGACTGAAATGAGTTTCCAAGGAAATAAAACCTGAAATTATACTTCATGGTAGATATAAAAAACAAAAGAATATCCCACTTAGAGTAATAGCTTACAAAGTCTCTGGTGCAAAATAAATCTCTATGGCCAGTATAGTTACTGAAGCAATTCTTGAGCTGGAATGCAGAATGTGTATAAAATAATCACAGAGAAAAGCATAGGGTGGCACTGTTTACTGCATGTTTAGCACGGCTGTTTCAGGAAGTCTATTGGATCAAATTCAGCTGGTTTTGCCATTAAACTTTGTAATAAGTTAAATGAAATCATTCTCATTGTTACACCGTGAGTGACTTGTCGTAGTGTCTGACAGAAAAAAATCAGGAAGACAAAAGTGGAGCGGATAGTTCGAGTTGCTTGAGCAATAAAAAAGGCGACGGGCAGAGATCCAAGTTGAAACCAGAACAATTGAATAGAGGAGCTTTTGTGATGGCAACACAATCACCTCCAAGAAATTATAGTCTTGTACAAATAACTGGTAAAGACAAGTTCTTTTGGATGAATTTCAAAGTAGTGAAACTATAAACATGGCAATTACAACCATGCCTGCCAACAATGTTTCATCTCTAGGGAGTACTTTTATTTAGTTTGATGCAATGAATCTCAATATTCATATGCAGACCCAGGTGGATGTTTATTCTGGATTGTACTGTTGTATTGTTTACCGTGGTGCCATTTCTTTTTCTTTCTGTTTACATACCTTATGGCAAAAGGGAAGTACCTGTTATAGCAGTAAAACTAAAATGTGAAAGACATTACAGATTTAAACCATCAAAGTAGTTGTTGTGAATCTCTACGACAAGAAATGGGAAAAATAAGGAAGTTCATGGCTTAGTGCAGGTCAGTTTAAAACAGGAAATAACTATTCATTGATTTCGGTTTCCTGAAAGATCAATTTTATTCTTCCTTTGTTTTCGATGTACAATGCACCAAAGCTCTCCCCTGAAGCTGGATGTATCCTGTACACACATGAAAATGCGCTATTAATCAAATTAAGGTGATGTGAATACATTGTGTTGCCCTTTTGCACAATAGACATAATCCAAATCACATCAGGTTAAGTAGTCAGGATACATATAGTTTAAGAAAAGAAACATCCCTCAGTTAATATATGGGACTGTTGATGGCGACATATTTGAAGAGACTGAGGTATTGTACAGGGTGTCAAACATTAATTTTTTTTTTTTTTTTAAATGTGCACTCGAAATAAGAAAAAATACACATTGGAAACCATGCTTCGAAAATTTTGTTGTTTACAAATATTTAGAGCCTAAATTTAATTAAACTCATTGGCTCATTAAGTTACAGACATATTTAAAATTTGTTACAAAGACATAATTTAAAAACATTATATATTTTAAAGAGAGGAAAACTATTACAAATATACAAGCTTTTTGTGTGGAGAACACTGTAGCCACCAAAACTGTTCTGTATCTCTCTAGTAACCAACTATGGATCAACCCAGAGAAAAGGAAAAGTATGCTTTCCCCTCACAGATCTTTCTCCTTAGCTCCTCGGCACATTTTTTAGCTTCACATTGTTTCCTAATTTAAACTTTATTCTTACAGGAGGAAAATTGGAAAAGCTTGACATTATACTAAGCCAACCGAAGTGTGTTAAAGAGTGTAACCACAGGTCCTTCATAACCTGAGTTTAATTTTTTAATTTCTCATCTGATCATCTTCTGCTTAATCCTGTACTAGGGTCACAGGGGTTGGGGATTCCCATACCAATCCAGGGAAAAATGTTTCAGGCACTGGGCAGATACACCCAGGATAGTGCACCAATCCATCTCTGGGAACACACTCACTTACACAAACACGCAACCAGTATAAAGAGACAATTTGTTAGCAGCCTTAAATCCATGTTTTTAAATGTCTCACAAGGGGTCACGGCGCCGCCGTTCTCACAAGGGGTCGCCTCGCTTCCGCAACCACAAGGGGTCACGTCGTCTCCGCTGCCTTATGGGGCTTACATATCCCTCGCGCCCTTCTAGGGTCACGACGCCCCTGCATCCTCAAGGGGTCACGTGCCCCTCGAGCTCACAAGGGGCCACGACATTCACATCCTTACACGGGGGCACGGCGGCACCGCGCTCGTGGTCACGTCACCCCCGCACCCTCTAGAGGTCTCATCGCGTTCCTCGAGCCCCCTATTGTTTTTTTTTCTCTTTTCCTCGGGTGCCTTTGCCCCCCGGTTGTTTTGGGGGGGCGATATGTCAGGTTGGGAGGGCTAGGCCAATCCCCCCCGTGTCCCGTGTTTCGGGTTGGGCCGTTTAGGGCTCCCGTAGGTAGGGCCCATCCCCCTGAGCTGGGATTAGGTTCTACCTGACTGATCTTGAGGCGCGCAGGCGCCCTGAGCCAGCAGGCCAGCATTTGCGGGTGTGTGTGCACATGTGTGTGTGTGTACACTTAGGTGTTTGGTTTCGGTTTTGTTCGTTTATATCTGGTTTACTCCCGGCACGTCTCGCCGTGCCTTCAGCGGCGTTCCCGCTGACTTCTGCAAATAAATCCCTTTGTTTGCTTACCTGGTCACCTGGCTCGCTTCTTAAGGACCACACCGTTATGTGCTGCGCCACCTCCGAACGGACAGCGCCGCCCGATCGTGACAATGAGAGTCTGACAACATGGGAAGGGTCTTACCAGTAATGTGCATGAAAACAGTCTAATTAAATAACATGGTCTATATAATCTACGTCTCTGTTAGAAAGAAAACAATATAATGATGGTAACTGTAAAAATCAAGAAAGATTTTTTTACCAAATTGTCAGACACAATACTATAACATTAAAAGCGTGTTGGCACCCAAAAGAAAAAATATATAATTTCACACTGCCATTTAGGATTCAATGTAACAAAGAGTTATGGATTTTTGCTTTTTAACTTCACACTAAATTATTTTTAAAAGATATTTTTAACTAATAAAGTTATTAATAAAAAAGAGCCTAAAAGATACAGCCATGCTGGATAAGACAAGAGCTATATATAAAATAAATCACTAAGGTTTTGACCAGCCCACACACACACAAGCTGGCCATATAACCTATCCTATGATTCACCACTGTATAAAATAATGTATATGTAATGTATAAAATAACACATTAACTCAGATGTAACAGATTTAATTATTATTATTATTGTTATTATTATTATCATTAATCTATTTGTGGTTGCCTGCATGTGCTTAAATTATTTTCCTGCCTCAGGCACCCTGATAGCAGGTAAAAGTGATGTCTTCAGCTTTATCGCACCACCTGTCTATTAACATTCATAAAAAAAGCTATCTCCCCCAATCAATATCTTCTTGAAATTTAAGTTGCATTATGCATCTCCCTCACTGTCATGATTTAAAACATCAGCACAAAGTCTTCTAAATTGTATTGCCTGATGTAAATGAAAATTAATGATGCTGACATCCACAATTAACAATGAAAAATGCAGATTCCCATAATTACTTTAGCCATAATATTGTTTTCGACAAAGTGCTGTTTGGTTGCACTGTGTTGAATAAAAAACAATAAGACAGCTTCATTACAATTTATTTGTCATAGAAAACAACAATGTGGGGGTAAAGGCAACAAAAAAAAATCAGTGGTCATGTGGGAATTTCTTGCCATGCATAATTAAGCAAATTTGACTGGAATTAGGTATGACTTCGTTGGATAGATTTTAATGAATGCAAATCAGGGCTCTACACCCCTAAGATTAATTCCAGCCAATTAAAAAACAAAGCTGACTGAAAAGTGTAAAAGTGTTCAAAGCTGGGCTGTAAAACATTTTCTCTGCTCATCTCATCTTCATAGCCTGCACTCAGGAGATCCTCCCTTCAGCTTTGATCATAAGTGAGAAGTTCAAAATCTACAAGCATTTGCATTCAAATGGGGTAGCTATAGTAAAATCACTACACACTTACATCTCTAACTTCATTTCCTTATGCTTGGATCATCGCTGTGTTTAGTGTCTCATTAAAGTCTATACTAATATATACTCACAAACATACATTGGAACGTTTTAATTTATTCTGCTCCACTATTCTCTAAGTCCCTTCCACAATTCTGTGACTGTTCTGAATTTAATGGCCATAACTTTGTCACCAAGGATTTTCCATTGGGATCTTACCTTCCATTGAGGTTTTCTTTTGTGTTTATATCAGGAATCTGGGCTGGTAATTTTATTGTTGCTGTGTGACAGGGACATTATCCTGCATGAAAATTGCTGGCTGATTAAGTGGTGAACGCAAGGGAGAAACCACATGTTGGTTAATAAAGTTCTGACTACACACTTGCATTCATTCTGCCATGTAGCAGTGTGTCATGGTTGGGTAATGTTTTTGTCAGCAGGTGTAGGAACTCTCATACAGCTACATGGCAAAATAAATGCAAGTGCATATCAGAACCTTCTTCAACAACACAAGGTTTCTTCCTCACTCAATGAGCCAGCAATTTTAATGCAGGAAAATGCCCCCTTCATTGTGCCTGCAGATCCAAGGGCAGTGTAACCAAGACAGCTACCAGTGTGCTTCAAACAGTGCTTCATTCTGATTGCTAGCCAAAATGCACTTGTGGGTCTAGTAATAGCACTCGTGGCACAGATATTGACTGTACTTTCTAAAAAATGGTGAAAATAAGTGTGTCGCTTCAGAGACGATTACTCCAGCAACCAAGACAACAAGGCAAAAAGAAAAATAGAATTTACATAAATCCAGTTTTTCAAATATTGCACAACCTACAAAACAGCGTGGCAGCACAATAGCATAAAAAATACAATTCAGGCCACCTATTGGAATTGTTATAGTAATTAAAAAGTAAAAGCACAACAGGAGTAGGAGGAACAAATCTACAAGAAACATGAGTAGGAGCAGGAACATGGGCGCTGGAGCTCGGCATACCATAGCATCAGCAGGCTCTGAGGCAAAAGACAAATATGTCTATGAATACTGGTGGGGACAGCTTATGACAACCCATTGGGTCTTATATGTCCTCTAGTGACAAAAAAATTACTTGTTGGTTCTTTTTTATCTCCTGGTAGCGTTTCATGACAGAAACTCTTCCTCAGTTTGAGCTGGAAGACCTATGTTGTATGAGGGTAAAATAAGAGAATCCCTAAAGCAGGAGGATGGATAAATGGCCATTGTGAAGTCAGAGGTAAGAGCAAGGATCTCTGCTTATTCGGGGTGTGGCAACTTATAGGATGGGAGGGGCTATTTCCGTGGTGGAACATGCTGTAGGACTGACTGAATAAAGCAAGATAGTGCAACATTCCCAGTGAAGCACAGAGAGTGCAACAAACTTAGTGGAGGGAGCGATGCTTGTGGTAGAAAGCATGTTACATTATCCCTGCAGTGGGTGAACTGCTGAATATCCCTTTATGTCTGCCTATAAATAGTGCCTGATCTCTGTAACAGTACTGAAAATGTTGCTGATTAATTTGAATGCTTTGTTGAATGAAAATCACAGAAAAAGAACTATGGATGGAGTTGAACCACTGTCTTCACACCAACAGCTGCTAGATCATCAGAAATCACATAATCCAGTTTACAGGACACAGACAAAAAGATATATATATATATATATATATATATATATATATATATATATATATATATATATATATATGTGTGTGTGTGTGTGTGTGTGTGTATAGTATATGCAAGAACCAGACTACACAGACCGAATCAAGTTCCAAACTCTGATCAGGAAAGCCTCATATTTTGCACACTTGTCAGTAAAATGTGTGTCATGCATTTTGATTTCCCTCTAAATGATTTGAGGCCAGTTAATGTGTATGAACCATGTTTGCCAAGGAGAATGACAAAGGAGATGTTTAAACAGCATAAAATGTTTTCACCCCCCACCCCCCCTCAAACCTGTATCACTAAGCTATTATGATTTGGAGAGGCAGACACAAACACTAATAATTTAAGGTAAGCAGGCATCTTAAGCACTGCGGGCTGTGGAACACTAATCCTTACAACCTCTCTCCCCCACTCTAGTCTACAGCATGTACATCGATTTGATCTTGCACATCAAAAGACAAACACTGATGTGAGTCAGCAGTTCCTCTATCAATGTCACTCCTTTATGTGATTCTTTCCAAACACATCTTTATGGCACTGGGGGATCGAGCATTAGACAATCACAACTATTGGCATTTCTTTAAAGGAGATTCATTAATGCAGGAGACAGAAATGCTAGATAGCTGTATATTCTCACATAGTCAGATGAAGAGCAGTGCTATTGCTCTTAAAGCAGTGACAGTTTCATTGTTTCAATCTGAACAGTTTTACAATAATGTTGGCTTTTAGGATAAGCCTCCAGCAGTGCAGATACGTTGAATATGCACAAAAAATCTTCATGGCAAACTTCAAAGTTCCTGGAGGAAGCCTTTATGTGTGCCTTAATCATGCCGGATATTCTGAGTGCATCGTACTTCCCCTGCTTCACTGGTTGACAGGGAGAATTAATATTTGGCCTCTAATGCATTTTTTTGAAGGAATAAAGGAAGTAAAGAGAAGCATTATCTATGCAACGACCATAGGGAATATTGTGTGCTGGGCTCCCTCTGTTTGAGCTGTTGTGTCTCATTTTGTCTGGAGAAGATCAGAGGCTGGAGAACTCCACTGCTGAGTGGATGGAGAGAAATGTGCCCATGCTCAAGTTTTAAATTTGAGTTTTGTATGAGTAACTATGCTATTGTGCGTTTTTGAATCATACTAGTGTTTAAATGTAATTCAAAGTGATATGTAGAAAAACATAAAAAATGTTCACTTCAGGTTCATTTATCTATATAGCACTTTTTACAAAAGCAAATTGTCACTCATTGCACACTGCACAAGAGCAACTTTCAAGCCTAAGCGACAGTGGCAAAGAAAAACACACTGGTAATTGTTATGAGGGGCTCATCTTTCTTAAGTGGCCTAGCAGCATTAATAGTATAGAAGGTACAATTTGTGTATATACTTGAGTGTCCAATACGAAAGAAACAAGTATGTTAAATGAAAGTTAGATAAAGTGATTCAATTGTCTCCTGCAAAATAGAAAATACAAAAATAATTCATATTCAGTTACAATCAGGAATACACTTTTCCTCACATGCTTTTCAAGACCATACATTGTCAGTTTTAAGAGAAGCTAATGTGTTGACACTCACACACACACACACACACACAAACACACTCTATTTGATGGTAATTTAGAGCTTTCAATTTACCTTGAATCGATGTTTTTGGACTGTGGGAGGAAATTGGAGAACCCAGAGAAAATCCACACGGACACATTGAGAACAAGGAAACTCCATCCAGATTGGGATTAGACCTAAATATCCAGTGAAGAGAGGTGACTATAAAGATGGTAGGGCAGCACGGTGAGTTAGTGGTTAGCACATTCGCCTCTCAGCGCTAGAGATTCCCGGTTCGAATCCCAATCTGGGTAGAGTTTCCATGTTCTCCCCGTGTCTGTGTGAGTTTCCACCAGGTTCTCCGATTTCTCATTAAGTGGTGAGCCAAGACACATCTTTGTTTACAAAGCATAAACCAGCGATGGATTGTTGCTCTGTCCTGGGTGTATCTGCCCAGCGCCCAAGACATTCTCCACTGGATGGGCATGGGGAACCCCAACGCGACCATAAAAGAGGATAAAGCGGAAGACAATGGATGGATGGATGTGGATCTCTGCATCAATTCCTTTTAAAGAAGCTATTATGAACAACACAGCTATTCACTCTTAAGGATGTAATGAAAATAAATAGTAAATCATAGTTTGATGATTGTCCACATATCAGCTCATCTATGCTTCTATCATCCACTTTCTATGCTTGTTTCACTAAGTGATATTTCCACATACATATCCTTATAATTTCTATCCTCACACAGACTTCAAGCCTTGTACTAAGCTGGATAAAGTTTAGTTTTTTAAATGAAGCCGTATGTGTGAGTGTGTGTGTGTGAGAGAGAGAGAGAAAGAGAGAGAGAGATGGTGTGATGATAAAATGAAGGTGGTTTGGCCCCCATAAGCTCTTACTTAGGATTCTGTTTAAGTGTTAAAATCAATTCCAAGTAAATAACATGAAATGCTTTGGGTAAGCACTTTTGTACTGTTAATTTAGCCTTGTTAAATTAGCAGTTACTGTGATGGGACAATAGGAAAAGAAAAAAGTTTTATGCCTGAGGTTAGTTTTATTATTGAACTTCAGATGAGATAAATTCCTTATTTTAAAAAAATAAAGGCGCACACTTACAAGATAGAGAGAGAGAGACAGAGAGAGACAGAGAAAGGGAGTGAGAGAGTGCAGCTTTTAGTAATATTATAGTAATAATTACTAATATTACAAATATAAATATTACTATTATATATAAACTTTATACATTTCTTCTTTATACACTGTTTAATTATAATTGAAAAATAATGTAAAATTATAAATGTCCTAATGCAATATTAAACTGATTTGACATTTATCAGTGCTATTTTGTAAGATAAAAGTTCTGCTAAAAACTAACAATTTTGCAGTTTTTTACATTCCTTGTACTTCCCAAGTTCCCTTGCAGTGTCCTTACATTACATTTTAATTATTTATTTATATAAAAGTTTAACTCTCTTTTAAGCTCTTTTTACATTGAAATATATATGGTATATGAATGACTCTAAGCAAGCATTTGCATATCATTACTTGAATAATAAGATTATGTACGCTATTACTTGACTTATAAGACTGTGTTATTGTTTACTCACATAAACCCATCTTTCTGTACTGTGATAATAAAAAATGTGTAATTTATTTAATCTTTGTTTATCTATAATGAATCATAGAGATATGTGGTTGTTTTGCTGTTAACTTGCACACATTCAAACGAGAACTAGTTCCAAGGAACGTGAGCTGACCATTTAATATCAGAACGAGATGCTCCATTATGCTATTGCAATTCCACATGGAGTTCAAGATTGGTTGTGTTTGCTTTGCTCTTGCTAGGGTTTATGTATGCTACCCCAGTTGATTTCCACATCTAAAAGGACAGAGCATCTCATTTCTTGTCACTGTCTCCTAAATTCCTAAAGGTACAATTAGCATTTTGTCTGACAAAATGTTGAAAGGTTCATAGATTGATATTTGCAAAAATGCAGCAAGATGCTTTTTTTCTCAAATGCAAATTCTGACATTTATTAACTTTTATTCTGGATATGTTTATGGATTGTAAAGGGTCTGCATATATTTAAAGAAAATAAACTGAAATTATTAAACGTGACTGCTAGGTGATGCACAAAAGTGTTAACTTTAGTGTTGTGGCAATTAAATTTTTTACTGCCCTTGATTTATGTCTTCTTTCTGGCATTTCTATCGTGACCAGAGTTTCATAGCAGCATAGAGCAGTGAACTATTTATTCATTGCTGATCTTTTTTCCCTTAGGAGTGATTTTCCCCAGTGAAATAATGTCAGCACTTTCCCACCTTCACAGTCTTTTTGTTTCAAAATCTATTAACAATTCTAATTGTGCAGCACTGGGTAAGTGAGCATAGTAAATAACGCAGGAAATGCACTATTTCCCTTCAGTGCAGATTAAAGTTAGAATAGGCTTGCACTTAAATACAGCATTGAATACCTTCAGAGGAGACATTTAAAATTAAGTTCTGAAATAAAGCCTTTCTACTAGTTTAAAAGCCTGTTGTAATGTTTAAAACATGAAACTACACAGAAAGAAGAAAAATATCCATCTTTCTGTACTCATATGTTAATTGCCATATCCTTGCGTTACAATCTTCAAACGGGATCTATTTACTTTTGATTAAAGTGATACCTATTAGGCAAAGTGTTTTTTTTTTTTTCTTCTTTGAGCCTTTCTGCTAATTAAATAGCTTGGTATGGTATCGACTGCTTTTGCAAGACACAACACCCAAGTGCAACTGTGCTGCTCTACATAACCATATCTTAATTGCTGATCATTTTGTAAATGTGGTTCAATTTCCTTTACAAGACAGTAACTGTTAACTGCTATTTTTAAAGCCAATAACAATGTCAAAGCTCCGCATGATTAAAGCAATTAAAGTTTCCTTTTGTTTTCCAAATACAAGGAGATAGGCAGCAGTGTTTGTTTAACAGTTATTAAACATTTACGAAACGAAATTGAATCTGTCATCACTGAGCTTTTCTCTGACAATTACTACTTGTTCATTCAGAGAACATTTCACAATTTAAAACCCTTGATTAGTCTTCTGATTTTAATCAAACATTAACCACAAATCCACCAACTGGAAAAGGGGAATAACTTACTATTCAATTTACTCAAATGAGATTGCACATTTCACCTAATTGATAAAACTGTCTTTTGAAATCAGATCGGTCTGGATTAATGCATGTGTAATCTTTCACTTTGCTCAAATCCTTAAACACTTTGTTTACATTTGCTTTATTCTCATCTCAGCATAATATCAGTATATTATTTAAAGATATTCTGCTTTCAAAAATGAGAATTACAAATTATTTTTGTTGGTTGTAAAGTAACTGCGATAACATTAAAAATAATTTCTATAAATGTAATAATTAAATAAAGTACTTCAAAATAAATATACACTTCAAGATAAATTTGCAGAACTACACACCTGTATAAAGAAACACAACAGGAATAGATAATAACCAAAATATTAATTAAATCAACTTGAAAAATGTCAAGCATAGAAATCAAAACATAAATATAGCGTACAGAATGAATATACCCAAAACAAAAATCAAATAAAATATCTGAAGGTGGGCATGGTGGCGTATTGGTTGGTACATCTATCGCTCAGTGCGGGGGATCATGTTTGAATCCTGATCTGGGTGAAGGTTCCAGGTTCTCCCCATGTCTGGGTGTGTTTTTTTCCGGTTTTATCCCATATTCCAAAAACATGTATTCAAAGTATCTACTCTAAATTCTCCCTGTGCGGCACGGTGGCTTAGTGGTTAGCACGTTCGCCTCTCAGCGCTAGGGATTCCTGGTGCGAATCTCCATCTGGGTGGAGTTTCCATGTTCTCCCCGTGTCCACGTGGGTTTCCTCCTGGTTCTCCGGTTTCCTCCCACAGTCCAAAAACATGGATCAAGTCAATTGAGTTCTCCAAATTGCCCCATATGGAGTGTGTATGTGTGCGTGTCTGTGTGAGTGAGTGTGTGCCCAGCGATAGATTGACGTCCTGTCCTGGGTGTATCTGCCCAGCGCCCGAAACATTCTTCCCTGGATGGGCATGGGGAACCCCCCCGTGACCCTAATGTAGGATAAAGTGGAAGATAATGGATGGATGGATGGAAATTCTCCCTGTCTAAAGTGCCCCATATATAGTTTGTGTGTGTCTGTGTGGGTGAGTGTGTGCAATTACCAACACTATCGGACCTTCTCTCATTAAACACGTGTTTTCTACAACCTTAGACAGTGTAGCTCGATTAAACTAAAAAGGATTAAAGATAAAAGACACGTTCCATGGTTTAACGATCAAACACGTGCCCTAAAATAAACCCCTAGAACCATGGAGTGAAAATGGAAAGAAAAACTAAATTAGAGGTATATAGGGTTGCATGGAAGGACAGTATGACTGTCAATTACAATTTCAAGTTCAAGTTTAAGTTATTTATTTATAGGTAATTATATATAGCACTTTTTACAACAGTACATTGTCACTAAGCAGCTTTACAGAATGAAAAGCCTTTAAACCCCCAAAGAGCAAGCCAAAGCAACAGTGGCATGAAAAAACTCCCTGTTATGCTGTTATTTAAGGAAGAAACCTTGGGAGGACCAAGACTCAGTGGGGGGCTCATCCTCCTTGAGTGGCCAGGCAGCAACAACAGTGTAGGACAGCCATGAACAGATATTAAACAAAGGGAAAAACTCTAACAACTGGAGAACTATATATGAGTCCATTAAAGGGGTCCTGCAGGACCGCCAGTGCAATTAATATTCAGTTTCCATCCAGTATTCGTCGGCAGAGCCATGGATGAATGTCTGACTACACCTTCAGGAAGCCGGTCACACCTCAAAAGAAACAGACAAGGAAGGCAGTTAGAGCTAATAATAAAGCATGGCATTTAATTAATAAGTAATTGATTGACACAGTGCAGCATGTGACTCCGGCATCACTGACTAGAGCAGCATAACTAAAAGAGACAGATACTGCAGACTCTATATAGTTGAGATGGCGCCCCGGTACTTTTCAGCGCCACACCCCCCCATTAATGCTGAGATGGGTGAAGAGGTGAAACGCCAGCAAACACCAATCGCAGATTACCACCCCAACACAGCCAAGCCTGAGATCTACATCTTTATCTACAAGGGATTAATCAAACGCAAGATTAAAAAAATGTGTTTTTAATTTATTTTTAAAGATTAATAGTGATTCAGAATCACGAACAGTAACTAGAAGACTATTCCAAAGTTGAGGAGCCTTGTGGGAGAATGCTCTTCCACCAGCAGTAATTTTATTTATTCTAGGAGCTAAGAATAAACTAGCACCTTGAGATCTGAGCTCACATGTTGGCTTGCACGATTGAATCAGCTCACTCAGATACTGTGGAGCCTGATTATGTAGAATTTTATAAGTTATCAATAAAATTTTGTACTCAATACGAAATTTAACTGATAGCCAGTGCAAGTTTGATAACACAGGACTGGTATGATCAAAGTTTTTGGTTTTAGTTAAAACTCTAGCTGCAGCATTTTGAACAAGTTGTAATTTATGTAATGATTTATTATAACATGCTGTCAGAAGTGAATTACAATAATCTAACTTTGAGGTAATAAACGCATTAATTAGTTTTTCTGCATCTTGGAGGGAGAGGATATTTTGTAGCTTCGAAATGTTACGAAGGTGAAAAAATGCAATTCTAGTAATATTGCTAATGTGCTTTGTAAAGGAGAGATCTGAATCAATAATGACACTGAGATTATTTACAGATGAGCTGGGTCTAATTAAAGAGTTATCAAGGTTTAACATAGTGTTATAAGCTTTGTTAATTTTGTCCATGGGTCCAACTATCAGAAACAATGTTTTATCAAAATTTAGCAGTAGGAAGTTTTTTGACATCCAAATTTTAATATCTTGGATGCAGTACTCGAGGTTACTGACTGAATGAACATCATTAGGGTTAGCTGAAATGTATAACTGTGTATCATCTGCATAAGAGTGGAAACTGATTCCATGTTTACGAATAATTGATCCCAATGGAAGCACATAGCGCAAAGAGGAGTGGACCCAGAACTGACCCTTGCGGAACACCATACTTAACTTTAGCAAGATCAGAACATTGGTTGTTAACACAGGTGAATTGATATCGATCTGTCAGGTAGGATTAAACCACTGGAGTGGAATAATGCCCACAGTGTTTTCTAATCTATCAACTAAGATGTTATGGTCTATAGTGTCAAAGGCTGCACTAAGATCTAATGATACAAGGAAAGAGATTTGGTTATTATTAGAGGACATTAATAAGTAACTAACAACTTTAATTAAGGCTGTCTCAGTGCTATGATGAGACCTAAAACCTGACTGAAAAACTTCATGAACGTTATTAGTTAGAAGATGGCGATTCAGCTGGTTGAATACAATTTTCTCTAGGATTTTAGAGACAAAAGGAAGGTTTGATATTGGTCTATAGTTGGACAGTATTAGAGGATTTAAATTAGGTTTTTAAGTAATGTATTAATGACTGCACACTTCAGATTTTTGGGGACATAGGCTATTTTAAGTGATGAATTTATAATGTTTATAAAAGGCTCTGTAATATTTGGTAGGAGGTCTTTAAGGAGGTTTGTAGGTATTGGGTCTAACAGACAGGATGTTGTTTTTGATTGTGTAATTAATGTGACAAGCTCTTTTTTAGGTATGGGGTTAAAGGTATTTAACTCTTGTACTATATTATTTTCTCTACCACTAGATTTTTCAGAGATCGTTGAGGGTTGATTATTGATTACGCTACACAGAAGCATTAGATGACTTAAGACTTATGTTTTCAATTTTATAACTAAAGAAATTCATGAAAACATTGCCGCTGAACTGTAAGTGAATCCGTGAATCTGATTCAGTAGCACTTCGAGTTAATTTGGCAATGGTACTAAAGAGGAATCTTTGGTTGTTTTTGTTGTTCTCTATTAGTTCAGAATAATATTTAGTCTTCGCTGCATTGAGTGCATGTTTGTACTCAGTCATACTGTCCTTCCATGTAACCCTTCGAGTAAACATCTCTAATTTAGTTTGTCTCTATTTACGCTCCAATATTCTAGTGGTTTGTTTTAGGGCGCGTGTTTGATCATTAAACCATGGAACGAGTCTTTTATCTTTAACCCTTTTTAGTTTAAGTGCGACACTGTCTAAGGTTGTAGAAAACATGTGTTTAAGGTATTCCGCTGTGTTTTCAAGTTCATCGGGTCCTGATGCTGGTTTAATGTTTAATTCTGGTAAATGTTGTAGGAATGATGCAGCAGTAGAGGGAATGATTGTATGTTTCATATCATATCGCGGTTTAATGACTGGATCAATATCAATTTCTAAATCGTAGGTTATCAAATAATGATAAGAGATCACCTCACTTAGTGGAACAATAGTTAAATTATTAATGTTAATGCCATGTGATAAAACTAAGTCTAATGTATGTTTACAGCGATGTGTTTCACCAACCACACTTTGAGTAATGCTCATGGAATCGAGGATAGAGTCAAAGGCTAATTTAAATAAATCTAGTGGGTTTTCAAGGTGAACATTGAAGTCACCGACTATTAAGGCCTTGTCTGATGAGATTACTATGTTAGAAAGAAATTCACCAATTTTTTTAATAAACTGTATATGGGCCAGGAGGGTGGTTTACGGTAATGACTTGAATTAGATTGTATTTATTCTTCAATGCAGATGAGCTGCTTATGTTGAGTACAAGAGCTTCGAAGGATTTTGACTTATACTTATTATTAAGTGTTACATCTATGTTTTCTTTATAGATTGTAGCCACTCCACCTCCTTGTCCACCAGTCCATGGTTTATGAGCATTAGTATAACCAGGTGGAGAGGCATCATTTAATGCTAAGTATTCATTGGCCCTAATCCAGGTCTCTGTGAGACGAAAGACATTTAGGAAGTTATCAGTAATTATTTCTTGAACTAGAGCTGATTTTGATGAAAGTGACCTAATGTTTAATAACCCAAGTTTCGGCTATGTTATATGATATGAGCGCAGCACCCTCCCGGGAAGGAGGGATGCCATCCCATTTCAAAAGGCCAGGCCTTTCCTCAAAAGTAGACCAATTATCAATAAAGGTAATATTGTTTTCTGAGCACCACTTAGTACAAACATGCACTCAATGCAGCGAAGACTAAATATCAAAAACAACCAAAGATTCCTCTTTAGTACCATTGCCAAATTAACTTGAAGTGCTACTGAATAAGATTCACAGATTCACTCACAGTTCAGCAGCAATGATTTCATGAATTTCTTTAGTGATAAAATTGATACTAATGTCCTCTGAAAATAACCAAATCTCTTTTCTTGTATTACTAGATCTTAGTGCAGCCTTTTACACTATAGATCAGGGGTGTCAAACTCAAATTACCTGGGGGCCACTAACCTGGCTGTGTTTTCAGTGAGGGGCCATATTAACGAATTGCAACAAAAAGCAGTGGGAAAATGGAAAATCAACTATTTATATAATAACTATGTACACATATTGTAATTCAAATACATTTTGTACATCGTACATTCAAATACACTCAGTGTTGCTCAGTGCTTGCTACCAGAAACTTGACAGTGCTTCTTCTGACACAAATGAGCCACATTTGCTTTAAGTGAGTTTGCAGTGGACACTCTGATGATGGACTGGAGATTGGCATTGGTCAGTCTGGAGCTGTGCTTGGATTTATTTCATTTTACAGTTGAGAAGAGTTTTTCACACACATATGTACTCCAAGTCAACTTTTCTTTTAATTTTTGAGAGTTTCAAAAGTGACATTTTTGCTAACAAAATGTTTTTGCCGTGAATGGTGAGCACATGCGTAGCATAGTGTTACATCCACCTTACCTTCTGTACCTGCTATTCCCCTTCCTGCCTTTCTGCCACTGATGGCGCTTGGAGTTCTTCTCCAGAGTTCTGATTACTACTTCCTGTTTATCTCTCTATTAAGCAGTTCGGTTGGGTTGGCTGTTTGCATCTGATCTTCGGTAATGCGCTCCCCTGCTACTTTGTGTTCTATTGCCTGTGTTTTGTGGATTACCTCTCTGGAGAGTTCGGTTTCCCGAGTGTCAGCGATCATCTTCATCGTGGCATTACACCATCAGTACGTTTACTGGGGTTTGAGTGCTGTTTTCAATAAACTATTGACTGTTATACTGCTCATCGACTTTGGCTTTGTTTCTGAGTACAACCCATTACATGTAGAGACATGCAGCTTACGAGTGGGTTGGGCTTACGCAGCATTGCCTGGCGCTAATCACCAGGCAATGCAGCGTAAGCACAAAAATAAAGACAACACACAGACACACACAAACACCACATTACAAATTAAGATAAAATATAAAAATTTACATAATAATGCATAAATAAGTTAATTTAATTAATTATTATTATAAAAAATAATTTAATTATATTAAACTAATGAATTTTTTTTTTTTGATGCTTTTTTTGTTAACCCGGGAGGGGCCGTATAAGACTGCTTTGCGGACCAGATTTGGCTCGCGGGCCGGCACTTTGAGACCCCTGCTATAGATCATAACATCTTAGTTGATAGATTAGGAAACACTGTGGGCATTACAGGATCTGCACTCCAGTGGTTTAAATCCTATCTGACATATCAATTGATATCAATTCACCTGTGTTAACAACCAATGTTCTAATCTTGCTAAAGTTAAGTATGGTGTTCCACAAGGGTCAGTTCTGGGTCCACTCCTCTTTGCACTATGTGCTTCCATTGGGATCAATTATTCGTAAATATGGAATCAGTTTCCACTCTTATGCAGATGATACACAGTTATACATTTCAGCTAACCCTAATGATGTTCGTTCAGTCAGTAAGCTCGAGGACCGCATCCAAGATATTAAAATATGGATGTCAAAAAAAACTTCCTACTGCTAAATTCTGACAAAAAAAGAGTTATTAATAACCCTAGAACATAACCCTAACCCTAGTTGGACCCAAGGACAAAATTAACAAAGCTTCTAAAACTATGTTAAACCTTGATAACTCCATAATTAGACCCAGTTCATCTGTAGATAATCTCAGTGTCATTATTGATTCAGATCTCCCCTTTACAAAGCACATTAGCAGTATTACTAGAATTGCATTTTTTCACCTTCGTAACATTTCGAAGCTACGAAATATCCTCTCTCTCCAAGATGCAGAAAAACTAATTCATGCTATTATTAACTCAAGGTTAGATTATTGTAATTCTTTTCTGACAGGATGTTCTAATAAATCATTACATAAATTACAAATTGTGCAAAATGCTGCAGCTAGAGTTTGATCCAGAAAGTTCAGATCCAGAAAACCAAAAAGTTTGATCATATCAGTCCAATTGTTATCAAACATGCACTGGCTACCAGTTAAGTTTTGTATTGAGTAAAAAATTTTATTGATAAAATAAAATTCTACATAATCAGGCTCCACAGTATCTGAGTGAGCTGATTTAATTGTATAAGCCAACACATTAGCTCAGATCTCAAGGTGCTGGTTTATTCTTAGCTCCTAGAATAAAAAAAAATTACTGCTGGTGGAAGAGCATTCTACCACAAGGCTCCTCAACTTTGGAATAGCCTTCCAGTTACTGTTCGTGACTCTGAATCATTAATCTTTAGAAGTAAATTAAAAACACATTTATTTAATCCTGCGTTTAATTAATTCCCTGTAGATAAAGGTGAAGGTCTCAGGCTTGGCTGTGTTGGGGTCGTAACCTGCGATTGGTGATTGCTGGTGTTTCACCTCTTCACCCACCTTATCATTAATGGGGGGGTGTGGCGCTCAAATGTTGCTGTTCCGGGGAGCCATCTCAACTATGTAGAGTCCACAGTTTCTGCCTCTATTAGTTAATCTGCTCATTGATGCCGGAGTCACATGCTGTACTGTGTCAATTAATCACTCATTACATGCCGTGCTTTATTATTAGCTCTAACTGCCTTCCTTATCTGTTTCTTTTGAGGTGTGACCGGTTTCCTGGAGGTGTAGTCAGTCCTTCATCCATGGCTCTGCCGAAGCACTGTGGCTATGACGAATGTTGGTTGGAACCTGGATATTAATTGGCCTGGCGGTCCTGCAGGACCCCCTTAATGGACTTACATATAGTTTTCCAGTTGTTAGAGTTTTTCCATTTGTTAAATATAGTCACCCGATCTCGACGCTATCTGTTCATGGCTGTCCTACACTGTTGTTCCTGCCTGGCTGCTCAAGGAGAATGAGTCCCCACTGAGTCTTGGTCCTCCCAAGGTTTCTTCCTTAATATAACCACATAACACAGAGTTTTTTCTTGCCACTGTTGCTTCGGCTTGCTCTTTGGGGGTTTAAAGTTGCTTTGTGACGACGTACTGTTGCTAAGCGCTATATAAATAAATAACTTGAACTTGAACTCTTACTTCAACTCAAATGCATATAATGCCTACCCACTCTGCAATACATCATAAAATGTGTTCTGACTGCCACATACAGGAATATTTATAAAATGAAGAACATAGTAAGTATGCATTAGGTACATTGTGCTAGAACAAATGCTGAGATTTTGAGTCAAGCATCTGGAATTTCCATGTTTAAATACATATAATGTTCAATATATTATGAGCTTATACCTGGGTAAAGCACAGTGTTGCTACGTTTAAAGTCATTATATTGATTATCTTAAGCCAAATGGAAATGCCTTATGCATCTCATGTACATTGTAACAAATGTTCTCTTTGCATTACAATTAAACTGCGATTGTAATGTTCAATCAATGCAAAAGGTCAAAAGATCGTCTCAGCCAGCAATTTATTGGAGAAGTCAATAGGGATTCATTTTAATCACTGCTGCTTTTGCTCTAAGAACACAACAAAGACTATCAAAGGCATGGTAATTATACAGGTTTACCTTGCAGAAAAAAAATCTACAAATCTTTTGTCTTCCATAAGATGCCACATTACTTCAAACAACACATGCTGCACCTTAGATTTATTGTGAATCGACTGTCTAGTGAAAAAAAAAAGCTTTTTTAACTAGTTAGTCATCTGTGAATTTTATTTTTCTGTTAAAGTTTGATATGATTACATTTACAAAAAATACATGCTTTTATCAAGGCATATATATATATATATATATATATATATATATATATATATATATATATATATATATATATATATATATATATATATATATATATATATATACCGTGCCGCCCCCATATATATGTTCTCCCCGTGTCCGCGTAGGTTTTCTCCCACATTCGAAAAACATGGAACAAGGTCATTTGAATTCTCCAAATTACCCCATATATATATATATATATATATATATATATATATATATATATATATATATATAGATAGATAGATAGATAGATAGATAGATAGATAGATAGATAGATAGATAGATAGATAGATAGATATAGTGATCGACCGATTGATCGGCCAGCCAATTAATTGAGCCGATTTTTGGCATTTTTGGATGCTCCATGCTCATCGGCATCGGCCGATATATGAGCTGATATTTAAACAATGCCTACAGGCAACGCTGTGGACAGCTCCGTCATTCTGGCTCAATGACTGAATACAGTCATTTGATCTAACTTTTGCTTAGAGTGGCCCCTAGTGTTCTTCCGGCAGAACGTCAGTCAATGCTCAACGCAATGGATCGGTGTTTTGAAACTGCGCTATGCCTGTTGAGAGAAAACGGTTTCTCTTTCAACTCTCAGTATTTGGTACTGGCTGCTCTTTGTAATGTATAGTGTTTACTGTCTGCATAATTAGAGCGATTATGTTATTTAGAGGCGGCACGGTGGCTTAGTGGTTAGCACATTCGCCTCTCAGCGCTAGGGATTCCCGGTTCGAATCCCCATCTGGGTGGAGTTTCCATGTTCTCCCCGTGTCTGCGTGGGTTTCCTCCGGGTTCTCCGGTTTCTTCCCACAGTCCAAAAACATGGATCAAGTTAATTGAATTCTCAAAATTGCCCAATTTAGAGTGTGTATGTGTGAGTGAGTGTGTGCCCAGCGATGGATTGGCGCCNGGGATTCCCGGTTCGAATCCCCATCTGGGTGGAGTTTCCATGTTCTCCCCGTGTCTGCGTGGGTTTCCTCCGGGTTCTCCGGTTTCTTCCCACAGTCCAAAAACATGGATCAAGTTAATTGAATTCTCAAAATTGCCCAATTTAGAGTGTGTATGTGTGAGTGAGTGTGTGCCCAGCGATGGATTGGCGCCCTGTCCTGGGTCTATCTGCCCAGCGCCCGGGACGTTCTCCCCTGGATGGGCATGGGGAACCCCACCGCGACCCTAATAGAGGATAAGCGGAAGATAATGAATGAATGAATGTTATTTAGAGAGAAAATGCCAATAGTTTTATTTGGAACTGTAACCTTAGCAACCAATTTAACAGCTAATCTGGCCAATGTTTGAATTTATTAAACATAAAAGACATAAATTGCATTAATTGTTTAATTGTATGTAATCCATGTGATTGCATGGTTCAACTGAACATGCAAAATAGGAACAATGGGACAGTCAACAGAAATAGGCCTCAAGTTCATGCCCTAGAAGGAGGCAGGAAGCAGGACCAGATGGTGGAGAAGTTTGAGTTGTTTAAGAGGATGTTCTCACCAAGACAAAGGACTGCTTATGCACATACATAGAAAAAGGACAGCCCTCCTAAGGTTTATAAACCGAAGCTGGATCTTTAAGAGGCAGAGCTCTCTCATCAATCATGGTTGCCCGCCATTGATGATTTTTTTGTACACTTGGTTGTCTATTCAGTAACTTGCATTAAAATCTGTTTGGAACAACCTGCATCTCTGTTTATTGAATGTCTAACACCAACTAATACTAATTAGCGCTAGCTAAAGCTATAATAATGTTCCGGGATGCTATTTGTAACATATACAGTGTTTACTGTTTGTATAATTAGGGCGATTTTGTTAAACTGGCTAGCTAACACTATATATTCGCTAGCACTAACTGACGCTAGCTTACAGGCAGCTTTTCTGAACTAATTCAAGTTCAGTTAATTTAATTTTTTTCTTGAGATATTCAAATAAGTACATTTTTTCACACTACAAACTACAATATTTGTTTGTTAATATTTTATTTATTTATCTAAATTAGCTAAATTGGATAATTCGTTCAAAAAGTTCATTGAATGTTGTTCTGTGTGCATTGTGCAATGTGTTACACATTCCCGCTCACGCCCCGCGGTTCCTCGCTCTGCTCCTCACACACCCACTCCATGTTCACGCCCCGCTGTCACACGCGCCGCACCTCACACGCCCACTTCCACACCTGACACCAATGCTGGTAATCACAGATCACCCTCTCCGGATTATTAGCTGCAGGTGTGTCCCGTTGATGGCAGCGTCCTCTTAAGCCGCCGTTCCGGATCCATCGGCGCAGAGTTTTTTGCTTTCACCGGGTTCGTACACGCTGTCGCTTCCTGCTACGCGCTACAGCTCTGTACGGGCTTCTACGCTCCTGGCGAGACGTCTCCACTGCTTCTTCTGATTCGCTGCCTCTCCTTAGGATCGTGCTCATCCGTGAAGGGCTTCGTGGACGTTACGGCACGCCCCCGCCTCGCCTACGTGTCGCTCCGCTCGCCCGTTGGTTTAGTGGTGAGCTGCGGCTCCCCGTCGCCTCTCGAGTACCATTTGTTTTTGGACTTTGTGTTTGTTGAGTTTTCACCTGATTCCCGCCTGGAGGAAATAAACGCCCTATTGTTTTACACACAAATACGCCTCCCTCCGTTCCTCCGGCTACGGGACGCTGCATTTCTGACATAAAACTCTGCCACAGTACTAAGACGATGGAGCCGACGGAGGAGGTTCTGCAGGCGCAAGGGCGCGCCCTGGTGGAACTACAGAATGGGCTCAGCAAGATGACCCGTGCTATCCAGACGCTGATGGGTCGTCTTTCCGAGCTGGAGCGCGTTGGTCCCGTGCCTGGTACCGCGGGTATTCCATCTTCACCGCCGCTTCCGCCGGACACCGATGTGCCTCCCCCACACACCGCTACCCCTTATCGCCTTTCGGAACCTGAACAGTTTGACGGAAGCCCGGAAAAATGCTGTTCTTTCCTTATGCAATGTGCACACTACTTCCGCAGCCACCCGCATTCCAGCGAGGTCGTCAAAATCTCAATGATTATCTCCCGGCTAACTGGCAAGGCGAGCGAGTGGGCAACGGCTATCTGGGAGGCACAGGGCCCTGAATGCCGGTCATTAGCGGCCTTCCATGAGGCATTCCGGACCACCTTCGCCCATCCCTTGGAGGGAGAGGCTGTGGGGACACGGCCGTACCGGC